>QNTS01002440.1:69504-156555 GCA_003317085.1 Hucho hucho
TGACCAAATACTTATTTTCCACCATAATTTGCAAATAAATAAATTAAAAATCCTACAATGTGATTTTCTGGATTTCTTTTTCTCATTTCGTCTGTCATAGTTGAAGTGTACCTATGATGAAAATTACAGGCCTCTCATCTTTTTAAGTTGGAGAACTTGCACAATTGGTGGCTGACTAAATACTTTTTTGCCCCACTGTATAACATTGACATTTGTTAGCTTTGTGGAAATGTTGTCACACATACTGTTGATGTGAGAACTGTTTGTCTACAAATAGCTCTGGTGGACAAAAATGGCTGATGTTGCCTTGATAACTAATTGGATGCTGTCTGTCTACAGGAACAATGGTGGTCCAAGTGGCAGCCACAGACGCAGATGATCCCACATATGGGAACAGTGCCAGGGTGGTCTACAGCATCATCAGTGGACAGCCCTACTTCTCAGTGGAACCAAAAACAGGTAGGCTGCTGACTGTTGGGAATAAGAATTGACCATGCAGTCTGGACTGGTCAGACATACTGTATGACTAAATGTTTAACCAAAATTCTAAGCCGTTGGTCTAACAAACACCACTGTAGCTTGGCGACTTTCCACCGCAGATGTGGAAGACCGACATAGGCGGATGCAGTGGATTAAGACACAGCCCATGCAAAAACTGATATCTCTATCTTAAGCTGACAGATTT
The DNA here is from genome assembly GCA_003317085.1 of Hucho hucho. NCBI lineage: Eukaryota > Metazoa > Chordata > Actinopteri > Salmoniformes > Salmonidae > Hucho > Hucho hucho. The sequence continues at coordinate 70,190 of QNTS01002440.1, forward strand.
TGATGTTTCTTATTATTATGTTACTTAGACTGATACACAGGTGCATAAATATACTCTTAAGGATTTGTAATGTCTTAAAAAAAAAAAAGGTGTTATACCATCAAACTGCTCAAATGCCTCACATGAAAATGTCAGTTTACATTGTAGAAGAAACACATGGTAGTAGTATGTATGCTATCACACACAGAAAATTGGCCTGTGTTGCGTAGTGTTATTTTTTTTGTGTAACATTTCTAGTGTTGATTCAGGTGTTAAATGAACTCTAAGAATTAAAGCTTTTTGGGCGACCGACCATATTCACATAGAAATGTGTGTTATAGATCTGACACTCTCATTGAAGCAAGTCTATGAAGAGGTAGATCTGTTCTATCACGGTATATCTATGCTTCCCTTAAATTACGTTTTCTTGTTTTTTACTTTCGGCTTCAAACAGCTAAAAATACAATATTTTACATACGATATTTCAAAGCGATTTAGATGGTACAATGATTCTCTACACTAGACTTACTTGTTTTGTCACAAACTGAAATAAAGCAAACTATTAACATTTTTGCAACCAGGAAATGGCAGAGCGATTTCTTCATAATGCATCTTTAAATTAACACTCATTGGTGTAAAATAACCCCAATGTTGGTGATAATAACCAGAGGTGAGTTTTGGAGTATTTTACCCTTGGTAAAGGGTAAAGTATTTGGGAGTATTTTACCCATAAAGAGTTACATTTGTATGATAACATTTACATAAGAACTCACTAGGTGAAGGCGAAATTACTGAAAATGAATGAATTCAACAACCAGTTCTATGTCACTAACAAATACAGTCATGGGTGGTAACTCTACAATTCACTCTTTGAGGCAACGGACACTGGGAAATTATATTGGCGGTGTGGCTTAGTGGGGGCCTGGCTTTCAGTTAGTTATTTTTGGCCTCCTGTGAGAGTGGAAGTGTTGTACCAGTTTAGGTGGTCTATGCTTCTACATTAGCATTGTTTGCTGTTTGGAGTTTTAGGCTGGGCATCTGGTGATGTAAGAAGGGCTTTATAAATACATTTGGTTGATTATGAGGTATACTGTAAAACCTGATTGTCTCAAACTATATGCACTTCCTAGTTTTAAAACAACTTTATAGGGTGTTATTGCATAACACTAAAAGTGTAAAGTCCCTAACACTGACGAAGTGTAACAGCGTCAGCACTAAGCACAATGTCAATTTAACACTGAAAAGTGTGGACCCATATATACAGTGACCCAGTTACATTTAACACTGGCAGTGTTGATTCAACGCTGCAGAATTTGCCGTGTACATTCTCTAAAATCAAGAATATATTTTTTGTTTCATTCGACAAATATAAAGCAATGGAACTGCATAACAATGCTGGGATGTGAAGTAGTTGTTCTGACTCTTGGGGTGCTTCGTTGGAGGGTACAGCTGTTGTCCTCGGCTACAGCTAGCTAGTTGGCTCATTAGCCACCGCCCCGCTGTGGGGGACGCTAGCCTCATGCAAAGCACTCTGGGAAGAAAACAGAACATTGGGCATAGTTCCATAATTTTTGGCTTATCACCATCTTTTTCTTCCTGCAACACATCCAGGGGAGATCTGCTTACATGCTGAGGTTTTATAAGAGACAGACTTATAGTGAATAAGTGAACTCACTGTCTTATTAAAAGTTTACTTATCTTTGTCTTGAATAACAGTCATCTTATTACAGAGTCCATGAGACTGGTTGGGCAAGTAGCATCAAGCCAGTCCCCTGATTCAATACCATATGAGTTTCAGGAAGTTCAGACTAGCAGACATTGTAAGCATTTTCATGCTGTGAAGCCTAGCAAATTAGTCTGTGCGGGGAACAAGATTGATGGAAATTTGACTACTTGAATGCGTCCTCAAAATGATCTTTAACAAAGTTAGCGAGACTACTTCATCTGATCTGAGACAATGTGACATCAATACTAATCAGAGCGAGAGCCAACATTTGCTTAAGTGATGTTTAAGCAGCATGTCTACCCCATAAAGGCTCATTACTCTGTCTGCATAGTTATTTTTACTAAAGACTCATCCAGTTCAAGGAATGGAGCCCACACGCAAGCCATGACGTGTGTTTCAATACCTAAGAATGCTCTTGAAATTTGATCTTTCTTATTGTTTTAAGCGGTTGTGATTACTGAAGTAGCTAGACAGTGTACAAAGTGCAATGAAGAAAGAGTACTCTTCAGGCGGTGTAATAGTGCTCTTTGACTTCCTGGAATGCCAGAACAAACATGTTTCATGTTTTTGCTGTGGATATTTCTGTGAAAATGTATTTTGAGTGGCACCTTAATTTTAGCATATTTGAACAGAATTTGTATGCACTTTACATGTGCAGACACAACATGGAGGAAATACTGTACATACTGCAAAGCTAAATCAAACAAATTGTGTCTGGCACAGGAAACAAGGAAATTGATTTACCATACATTTAAATGTGGCTACCTGTGAAGAAAAGACCAGAGGTGAATGCGGTTTCTATGACTGCAAACTACTAACTAGACTAATTAATTGAAAAAGGCTGTGCCTTATCGAAGGGGTGACTTTGACAAAGTGCTCGTGCTGAAATGCACTCCTTAAGCTCGAGCTACACAGTAATACTGCACCACCAGCGATTAAGTGGTTGAGGAATAGTGGTCAGGGAGGTGGACAACGTCAAATGTCACTTGGAGGGTTTGAATCCTGGCTCACTTTGGCCAGGCAAGTCCCTTTACTGGGAGTCTTTAATCCCAAATTGAATCCGCAAGGTGCCCTTGGGAAAAAAAGTGCTTAATCCTGAATAGCTTCAATAATTTTCAAGCTGTAAATGTAGTGCATAATGTGGGCAAAATACATAAATTGCTGTGGGTGACGGTGGCCTATTAAGCCTCCATTTTGTAATGTAGCTCAGGAAATAGGGCACTTGAGTTTGAAGGTGAAATTAAAATGTGGTGCACTGCTAGGCGTTGAGGCCTGCGTGTGGGTAATTGATGAATGACTCAATGAATAAATGTAGCTATGAATGAGTGTCTAGTCCGTCTACTGTGCTATGATACTCCTTTGGCATTTACGAATGGCATTAGTAGAAATGGACCATAACTAACAGGGATTAATAATGCACACCTCCCTGCAAAACATACACACACACACACACAAACGTACGCAAGTACTCGGACACACACACACACAGTTTTGTACACCTTAGGGCAGAGATGAGCACTCGAGCACATCGGCAACGCCAGACATGTCTGCTTGCCTCAGACATCTGTCCTAACGACGGGTGAGAGCGGAAAGGCCAGGTGTCTGTGCGAGGATTCATTATGTTTAAAGGTTTTTTTAAGAGGGGGCCTGCATGCATTTCAATTTGATGTACGTGCTACTTCTGTGATGACAGCGTTAAGAGCTTCACCATCATCTTTTTCAGCTCCTCTGGTCATGAGGAAGGAGATCATTTAACTAAATGTAAAATGCTCAAATAAGAGACAAGGCCAATGCCAGTCTAGCTGCTCCCCAACTGTTTTCTCAGTGCTAAGATACCAAATACAGAGCCTGGGAGATGGTTCAAAAACCTGGTCATCCGTTCTGATTAAGATATTGGCAGGGCCTTTTGGGAGCTTTCTACTGGGGGTGTTCTCTAATCTGTACAAGTCATGACACCAACCCACGCACACAAACAAAATTGTGAATCACCTCTGACGGAGATCCTTGTACTATCCACTCCAGTGACTGGAGCACATTACAGCTAGGTATAAATCTGGCCTCACATCGTTATGCCACGTAGTGTGCAATACTATAGCGTGGCAAAAAATCTATGATCTCATCCCCCACATCACATTTTGTATATACAGTAGCATTTCCTCCTGTATTTCAAATATAATAGTAATGTTACTGAAGACGAGTCACAATTATGTACGTCTCGTAATGTTACATAGTTGTTGAATGTTACACCACATCCAGAACACCAAGAGATGGGACATTTCACGTATCATATAGAGTCAAGGTGGCAAATGATGACCAGGAGACCTCAGCTGATACTAGTTCCGTCTGGGTATCTTTCACAGTATGAGTGTGATGAACACAATGGGAGACAGAGAGCTTGTTTCAAGCGCAGGGCGCAGGTGTTTATTGTAAAGGACCACAGGAGGAGGCAGGTAGCTGGGTCCAGGGGCAGGCAGAAGGTCATACACAGGGAGTCCAAAAAGGAAACAGCACAGGCAGGGAAAAGGCTAGTAACGTCGTCCGGGAGATCAGACAATAGGTTGATAACAGGAAATCCGAAACTATCATACACGGGAGGAGTAAATTATGGGAAAAACAGAGCTCCGAATAGAAGTGTGTCACAAAACAAACAATACCTCACAATGATGGGGTGCAAAGAACTGAACTAAATACAGGTGTGTGAACAGGTGATCAGAATTCAGGTGATTGGGATCTGGAGAATGAGCTGCGTTCTGGGGATCTACGTGTTTGAGAGTGTGAGTTGGAAGCAGACGTTACAATGAGTGAGATAATTTTTTTTTCAAATACGTTTCTGTGCTCTGGGTTGGAATCTTTCAAAAGATAAGAGTTAGATGTAGAGTATGCCTAGAAGGTGGCTTTTCATGGACAAACTAAAAGTCCACCACCTGGCTCAGAGGTTGTACCATTCCCAGTGTACTGTATATGGCCTGTTTTTATCTTACATGGATAAATTGGGTGTAAGTGGACCCCTCTGGCCTACCACTCTTGTTTATGTGTCCATCACCTTCATCGTTACCTCTCATAGCTACACAGATGGTAGGCCAGAGGGGTTCCTATCCTAGCAAAACGCTCATCCCCACACTTTTATTTCCTCTTCCCTAGACAAATATCAAGGATCCTTGGCTTTTTGCAGGGAGAGTGGCCTACCCCTCTGCCGCCAGCGCTGGGTAGAGGAAATGCGCGGCTGCTATAATGTGTCTTTTCCCGGCAGCACAGGGACACATGGCGCAATGCCGATGAGGGGCCATGCTGTGATAGCCACAGAAGGATTTTAATCATCGGCTCTCCCCAGGAATGACACGGTCGTGGTGCGGGGTTAACAGAGATGTGAAGCCTTTCTTTGCTTAGTGAGATGATTCACTTGGTTTACTGCTGGCTGCAAACACAGCCTATTTTCTTACGGGATTCATTTAACATTTGACGGCCTACCCCAGCCAAACGTGGACGACGCTGGGCCAATTGTGGCGCCGCCCTATGAGACTCCCAATCACGGCCGGATGTGACGCAGTCAGGATTCGAGCCAGGGATTAAAGTGATGACTCTTGCTCTGAGATGCAGTGCCTTAGACCGCTGCGCCACTCGGGAGCCAGAGTGGCACAGCTCCTATAGAGCTACATTTTTATGGATTGGTCTGCCTATCAATGTGAGAGACTCAGTCTCGACCTTTAAGTCTTTACTGACGACTCATCTCTTTAGCAGGTCCTACGATTGAGTGTATTCTGGCCCAGGGGTGCGAAGGTGAATGGAAAGGCACTGGAGCGATGAAACACCCTTGCTGTCTCTGCCTGGCCTGTTCCCCTCTCTCCATTGGGATTCTCTGCCTCTGACCTTATTTCGGGGGCTGTCACTGGCTTACTAGTGCTCTTCCATGCCGTCCCTAGGAGGGGTGCGTCACTTGAGTGGGTTGAGTCACTGACCTGATCTTCCTGTCCGGTTTGTCGCCCCCTCGGGCTCGTGCGGTGGAGGAGATCTTCGAGGGCTATACTCAGCCTTGTCTCAGGGTAGTAGGTTGGTGGTCTTTTTATATCCCTGTGGTGGTGTGGGGGCTGTGCTTTGGCAAAGTGGGTGGGGTTATATCCTGCCTGGGTGGCCTTGTCCGGGGGGTTCGTCGGACAGGGCCACCGTGTCTCCCGACCCTCCCTGTGTCAGCCTCCAGTATCTATGCTGCAATAGTATATGTGCCGGGGGGCTAGGGTCAGTCTGTTACATCTGGTGTTATTCTCCTGTCTTATCTGGTGTCCTGTATGAATTTAAGTATGCTCCCTCTAATTCTCTCTCTCCCTCCCATCCCGGAGGACCTGAGCCCTTGGACCATGCCTCAGGACTACCTGGCCTGATGACTCCTTGCTGTCCCTAGTCAACCTGGTCGTGCTGCTGCTCCAGTTTCAACTCTTCTGCCTGCGGCTATGGAACCCTGACCTGTTCACCGGAAGTGCTACCTTGTCCCAGACCTGCTGTTATCAACTCTCTCTCTACCGCAGTTTTTCCTAGCCACCGTGCTTCTAAATCTGCATTGCTTGCAGTTTGTGGTTTTAGGCTGGGTTTCTGTATAACACTTTGTGACATCTGCTGATGTAAAAAGGGCTTTATAAATTTTGATTGATTGAGAGAACAAGGAACGTTTGTTCATTTTGTACCTAGCCTGGTTTGAGGGACCTCTGTTGGATTGATGGCTTGAAGCTAGCTCTCTCATGCATGTCAGCAAACAGGGTTCACAGGTGTCACAACAGCTGACACTGGAGCACTGTTGATGCTCTTTAATTGGCTACAAGGTTACACAGTGGGAGAAACTAGCAGCAAACCTGATGAATCGATGAATGAATGGATGAATGGATGGAGGAAAGGGGGATACAGCTAGGATACAGGAGCAGAAGGATGGATCCGATCCACACATCCACACATACAGTAGCTCCATAGACAGATACTTCGATGAACATGAAGGCATCAGGGGTTAAAAATAAACCAGCTTCTCGACTGACATATTGATTCCTCGTCTTAAACAGGGAACTCAGGCATTGAAGAAAAGGCAGTTGTGGTTCTCCCATTAGGAAAACTTCACCCACTATTCATTAGTTTGTTCTCTATGGATATTGACAACTACTTGGCTTTATTGACCATCAAAATAGCGGAGCGAGAGCATGGCAGAAGCCTCAGATAAAGAGGCGGACAGCGGCGTATAATTTCACTAATTGAGCCATTTACTTAGACTGACCAATAACACTTTCAGCCTGAGGACTTTAATGGCATTGATAAAGAAAGACAGAGAGAGAAAAGAAAACACTTAACAGAGTCTTTGATTTGTAAGCATAACAAAGGTTTAGGCGGTTGGTCTAAATACCTAATCCATGTTTTTCCTCAGCGATCCGAGGCTTAATTTGTGAAATGTATGCATCCTTTTGTCAAGTCTCCAGGCTCTGTTCACAATGTTAATATGAGAGTGTATGCTTGTGGATAGTCAGCGGCAATGTTCCCTCTTTTTTTTCAGCACTGAGCAAATTTCAGGTCTGCTGAGCACAAACTTTAACATTCAGCGGGTGTTTACTGTGAATACTGAGGCTCTACGCTTGTTATTTTTTTTATATAGTGGCCATGTAGTCTTCTGTGGATAATTGATCATAATGCGGCCTACCACCAAAAACAATGGAGAAATGCATCCCATAACATTTTAACATGGAAATAGCTGATATATCATGAGCCAATGTGTGGTGTTTAATGTAGGCCTACATTCCATAAGATTCCTTCAGACAAGGAGGTGACTGAAAATGTTGCTGAGATGCAAGAAACCACTTTACAAAATAAAAAGCATTATTATTCCCATTCCAGTATTACAGAGAATCAGACAAATTATGCTACCCTCTGCCTATTTGCTACTTAGCTTATTCAAGTCTGTCTCAAAATACAATACCCCTTTAGGACAAAAAAAAGCTTTTTACCTGACTCGCTTTTCAAAGATGCCTAGACATGTACACATTTTGTGCTCGTAGGAAGCAATCACTCCCCTATTGCTGATTACAAATTATCTATAACTAGGCTAATAACTCACTAAGTAGAAGTGGCTACATGCAGCTCTCGCTTTGATCTCAAAACAAGCGCATCTCCTCACAATCGCTCATGCTTTCAACACAGTGCAGTTCAAAGTAAATGGCACAGATCCATATTTGGCAATGGTCTATTTGCATATAGGCCTACTGCAGCTCTGATTGTTTATGCCACAGCGGTCTGTGTAGAGTACGGGCTGAGTAGTGCATGTCAATGCATTAGAATTCTACTCCGATGCGCTCTGCCTACAACAAAATCTCTTGCATAGTTTGTTTTGTTTTCGGCATGTTGCATTAAAAGTGGCTAATTTTGGATTAATTAGATCACAATTGCCAGAGTATAGGGAAATGTTGATAGTGTTAACAGGGAAAACTCTCGAAAAGTGGTCACCAACCATTTCAGAGTGAAGATCACATCCTGAGTTAAAATTTACATAATTTAAAAAATGTAAATCTATGCAACATTAACCAGTTAAAAACAGTACTGTAGCAATGAGGTTTGTGGTGTAAGCTATAGCCCCAATACATTATCACCACATATTGACTTTACTTGAATTGCCCTGCCAATGCATTGTTGTTCGGGACATTTTGAAATTATATTTCAAAATTTGAGGTAGGCTATATGATCACACCGGTAATAGATCAGTTGTTGTATTAATTGTGAGGCACAGCTGAGTGAGCACTGAAATAATTTGCTTTTTATTTTTATTTTACTGGGCCTGCATTTAATGGTCAGTCTCTGTGGAGGGAGAGAGCAGCAGACTGAGGGTCCGCCTCTCCACATCCCTCTCCCTTTCTTCCACTAACACTGACCAAAAAGGATCGAGTTGCACCGCATTAATTCTGCCTCATGCTCAAATTCATGTTGTTACTCCTATGAACAGAGAAAGTGAAATATTCCTTGATATTAAAAAAGACACAAGCCGCTAATAATAACAACGCAAGCCTATAGATACGCTTTCCTACTCATTAATTACTGCTGCAGTGCTTGCTGTAGGGTTGAATGGAAATAGGAAAATCACACATTTTATGGCTTATAAAAGTTTTGACAGTGCTGACTAAGAATTTAAACATGAACTCAGTCATAAAAATAGCAGCTCTTTGCTGTGTTTGTTGACAGTCTCCTTCTAGTCATGGTTTTAAACATTTTGAAATATCACAGTATAAATTTTGCTGTAGCTTTCTTTTATGCCTGCTACATTACTGTAGGCACAGTAATCTGAGCCATCCGATTGGCCAGCGGTAGATTTATAGTGCACTTGATTTTCTCTCTGGGCCCGCCGGGAAGGCAGGGTTTGTACCTTCACATGAAATGGTTCAAAATGGCAACAGTTCGCCTACCCGGCACGCAGGGCAGCTGCATCGGGTGCATCTACGGCAACGAAAAACAAAAATAGGAACACATGGCTATGAATGCCTTGGGGAACGACCAGTCGATCGCAATCGACAGGTTGGTGACCACTGCTCTAGAAAATTTAGTGAAATTCAATCTCGTTCTTCTCTCTGTCGGTTTATATTTCTGTGCGGCAGTCCAGGGGAGCTGCGATGCAGTCTCCGGGCTACTGCTCTCACGCGTACGTGCGCAGTTTAGAGGGAACATTGGTCAGCAGGTGTAGGGTACACACAGGTAAATAAGCTTCTAAAGCATTTTTTCCAAAGACAATATAAATAATTTACTATTCTTTACCTTAGAGACAAGTGGACCTCTATGCATGACTTCTAATCCATGCACACATACTTAGCCTACTTAACCTCATTGGATGCAGTTGCCTCCTTGCTGTTGTAACGACACAATTCAAATGTTTTATTTACTACAAAAGAGAGATTAGAAAGTTTAGTTTCCAAATAAGTCATAACAATTTATTTGCATTATTTAAGCAAATCAATGTCCGGACCATACATGTAAAAAATGCCCTACAAGAGAGTTAGAGCAAGGAAACGTACGTGATCCAATTTTTCAGGAGCTACTTAATGAGTAATCTTCCATGTTCCGTTGGAATCCCCAATGAATGCCTTTTAATAAATGAAACTGAGTTACGTGCTGTAAGTCATAAACTATGAATGCAACAGTAATTGCCTAAAAAGGATTAGGACTTTTTCTCCATTAAAGATTTGTGGTAATTTTGTGAGATTATTCCGATTTTCATTTTTACAGTCAGGAGATAAAATGCTGATTTCAATTTCATTAGTTGGTGTATTCCTTCAAAAGCAAAACAACTGCATGGCCACAGTAGTGTTTTCACTTTAGTGTCAGGATTGGACACTTGGTGCAAAAATGAAAGATAATATGGCATGTTTGACACTTTGAGTCCATGTACTTTCTGTATGATGAATAGATTATGACAGAGTAGGACATCAGAGTAGGAATACATTCCTTGACAACACAGGAACAGGTGAGCAAACTATGCTTTCACACCTCAGCTCTCTGTACAAAAATGTCCCATCATCCTCTCTCTCTCTCCTCTCGTCACCCCTCTCTCTATCCACTCCTGTCCTTCCCTCCTCTCTCTCTCCACTCGTGTCATCCCTTTCTCTTCTTTCCTGTCATCCCTCCCTCTATATTTGAATCTCCCTCTTTCTCCTCTCCAGGCGTCATCCGGACAGCACTGCCCAACATGGACCGAGAGGTGAAAGACCAATACGTTTTGGTCATCCAGGCCAAAGACATGGTGGGCCAGATGGGTGGCCTCTCAGGCACCACCTCTGTCACGATCACTCTCACCGACGTCAACGACAACCCGCCACGCTTCTCTCGTAGTAAGACTGAGTCCTTTATGCTCTGTGCGTCACTGACACTGACAACATTCAATCTACTGTGTCTCTCTACCTCGCAGACAAAGCCCTGAGCCCATTCTTTCACTGTCATCTCAGTCTCACTATAGTGGCGGTTTGACATGAATCTCTAAAATCACTCTCATTCACAATGACCGTTTAGGGGAGTGAAAATGTAGGCTATACTTTATATTGCAGATTCATTTAACCTCAGTACCCCTTTCATGCATATGTGTAATTTCGCTAAACAAAGTGTATCTCTCCGTCTGATCATCGGGGAGTTCACAGCACATGTATGACTTTTATGATCAAAGGCTTCAAATGTAGGTTGACCTAGGAGGTACAGTTGAAGTCGGAAGTTTACATACACCTTAGCCTAATACATTTAAACTCAGTTTTTCACAATTCCTGACATTTAATCATAGCAAAACTCCCCTGTTTTAGGTCAGTTAGGATCACCACTTTATTTTAAGAATGTGAAATGTCAGAATAATAGTAGAAAGAATTATTTATTTCAGCTTTTATTTCTTTCATCACATTCCCAGTGGGTCAGAAGTTTACATACACTCAATTAGTATTCGGTAGCATTGCCTTTAAATTGTTTAACTTCTTAAGGAGCAGCAAGGTGCCCCACTCCCGACACTACCAGGTGAAATGCAAGGCGCCAAATTCAAAATCCAAAAGTTGAATTATTAAACATGCACCAATATACAAGTATTTCATAGTCATCAAAAGCTCTGCGTCTTGGCAATATCACAGCGTTGTCAGATTTCAAAAAGGCTTTAAGGCGAGAGCACCACATTTGATTGTTTGAGGGTAGCACCTAACATATTTTTTCCATTACCATAATTTCATAAGCCTCCACGGTTCACACAACACATTTCACAGCAAAAACAAATCAATTACCTTTTGAAGAACTTCTGCTGAGGGCTTCATAAGTGTCCAACGAAGACAATCCATGGTTCTTTTGTTAGAAAAAGTCATGTATTATATCCATAAATCTCCGTTTGGTTGGCGCGTTATAATCAGAAAAAACAGCGTTGACTCCTCCATTGAAACGTGAAGAGAACTCGTTCAACCTATACCTATAAACTTGTCCAAGAACAATCAAACATCATTGTAAATGTATCCTTAGGAACACTTTAATGTATAAATAGCATAATATTTCAACCGGAATATAAACTGGGCGATAAGAAAGGAAAAAACCACAGCGCGCACATTTACTTGAAAGGACATCTATGGGGACACTTCCTGATTCCTCTTCTTCTCTACTCTAAAAGCGTCTAAGAAGAATCAAATCACTTTCTCAAGACTGTTGACATCCAGAGGAAGCGATAGGTACTGCATTCATATGCCCTTATAAGGGCATTTTCATGAGGGAGGGGTTCCAAATGAGGCAATGTGTCAAAACCACTTTTTCCAGGACAGAAATTCCTCGGGGTTTCGCCTGCCATATCCGTTCTGTTTTACTCACAGACAAAATGTTAACACTTTTAGAAAATTCAGAGTGTTTCCTATCCAATGGTATTAAATATGTGCCTGAATGGGAGGCATTTTACTTTGGGCACGCCAGGGTCTCCAAAACGGTCACCTCGTGCGCTGCTTCCTAAGAAGTTAACTTGGGTCAAACGTTTCAGGTAGCCTTCCACAAGCTTCCCACAATAAGTTGGGTGAATTTTTGCCCATTCCTCCTGACAGAGCTGGTGTAACTGAGTCAGGTTTGTAGGCCTCCTTGCTCGCACACACTTTTTCAGTTCTGCCCACAAATTTCTATAGGATTGAGGTCAGGGCTTTGTGATGGCCACTCCAATACCTTGACTTTGTTGTCCTTAAGCCATTTTGCCACAACTTTGGAAGTATGCTTGGGGTCATTGTCCATTTGGAAGACCCATTTGCGACCAAGCTTTAACTTCTTGACTGATGTCTTGAGATGTTGCTTCAATATATCCACATAATTTTCCTTCCTCATGAGGCCATCTATTTTGTGAAGTGCACCAGTCCCTCCTGCAGCAAAGCACCCCCACAACATGATGCTGCCACCCCCGTGCTTCACGGTTGGGATGGTGTTCTTCGGCTATCAAGCCTCCCTCTTTTCCTCCAAACATAACGATGGTCATTATGGCCAAACAGTTCTATTTTTGTTTCATCAGACCAGAGGACATTTCTCCAAAAAGTACGATCTTTGTCCCCATGTGCAGTTGCAAACCATAGTCAGGCTTTTTTATGGTGGTTTTGGAGCAGTGGCTTCTTCCTTCTGAGCGGCCTTTCAGGTTATGTCGATATCCTCTTGGGGATCAATGCACGACTTGACCGTTTTGGAGAGCCTGGCGTGCCCAAAGTAAAATGCCTCCCATTCAGGCCCAGAAAATAGGATAAGCACATATTGGTACCATTGGATAGGAAACACTCTGAATTTTGTAAAACTGTTAACCATTTGTCTGTGAGTAAAACAGAACGGATATGGCAGGCGAAACCCAGAGGAATTTCTGTCCTGGAAAAAGTGGTTTTCACAGAGTGCCTCATTTGGAACCCCTCCCTCATGAAAATGCCCATAAAAGGGCATATGAATGCAGTACCGATCGCTTCCTCTGGATGTCAACAGTCTCGAGAAAGTGTTTTGATTCTGTTTAGATGCTTTAGAGCAGAGAAGAAGAAGAAATCAGGAAGTGTCCCTTTGGAAGTCTATAGGAATGGACGCGCGCTCTCGCCAAGCGCGCTCTGTGTTTTTTTCCGTTCTTATAGCCCAGTTTATATTCCGGTTGATTTATTATAGTAAATATACGTAAAAGTGTTCCTAAGGATACATTTAAAATGATGTTTGATTGTTCTTGGACAAGTTTATAGGTATAAGTTGAACGAGTTCTAGTCACGTTTCAATGGAGGTGTGGAGGCTGTAGTTTCTGATTATAACGCGCGACCCAATGGAGATTTATGGATAAAATACATGACTTTTTCTAACAAAAGAACCATGGATTGTCTTCGTTGGACACTTAGGAAGACCTCAGCAGAAGTTCTTCAACAGGTAATTGATTTGTTTTCGCTGTGAAATGTGTTATTTGTGTGCCGTGATGGCTAATGAATTCATGGCTATGGGAAAAATATGTGAGGTGCTACCCTCAAACAATCAAATGTTGTGCTTTCGCCGTAAAGCCTTTTTGAAATCTTACAACGCTGTGATATTGCCAAGAAACAGAGCTTTTGATGAGTATGGAACACTTGTATATTGGTGGATGTTTAATAATTCAACTGTTGGATTTTGAATTTGGCGCCTTGCATTTCACCTGGTAGTGTCGGGAGTGGGGCGCTAGCGCGCCAGTGATCCCAGAGAGGATATAGGACTCGTTTAACTGTGGATATAGATACTTTTGTACCTTTTTCCTCCAGCATTCTCACAAGGTCCTTTGCTGTTTTTCTGGGATTGATTTGAACTTTTTGAACCAAAGTACGTTCATCTCTAGGAGGCAGAACGCGTCTCCTTCCTGAGCGGTATGACGGAAGTTTGGTGTTTATACTTGCATACTATTGTTTGTACAGTCGTGGCCAAAAGTTTTGAGAATGACACAAATATTAATTTCCGCATCATTTGCTGCTTCAGTGTCTTTAGTTATTTTTGTCAGATGTTAAAGAATTTCATAAGTGTCAAAGGCTTTTATTGACAACTACATGAAGTTGATGCAAAGATTCAATATTTGGTATTGTTCGTCACCAAACTGTTCCTGGATGGTTGGGAGAAGTTGCTCTCGGAGGATGTGTTGGTACCATTCTTTATTCATGGCTGTGATCTTAGGCAAAATTGTGAGTGAGCCCACTCCCTTGGCTGAGAAGCAACCCCACACATGAATGGTCTCAGGATGCTTTACTGTTGGCATGACACAGGACTGATGGTAGCGCCCACCTTGTCTTCTCCGGACAAGATTTTTTCCGGATGCCCCAAACAATCGGAAAGGGGATTCATCAAAGAAAATGACTCTACCCCAGTCCTCAGCAGTCCAATCCCTGTACCTTTTGCAGAATATCAGTCTGTCCCTGATGTTTTTCCTGGAGAGAATTGGCTTCTGACAGCACGTGTTTCCTTTTAGGTAACCATGGTTAACAGAGGAAGAACAATGATTCCAAGCACCACCCTCCTTTTGAAGCTTCCAGTCTGTTATTCAAACTCAATCAGCATGACAGCGTGATCTCCAGCCTTGTCCTCGTCAACACTCACACCTGTGTTAACGAGAGAATCACTGACATGATGTCAGCTGGTCCTTTTGTGGCAGGGATGAAACGCAGTAGAAATGTTTTTGGGGGATTCAGCAAATTGCCATCATTCAAACTGAGGCAGCAGACTTTCTGAAAATGTATACTTGTGTCATTCTCAAAACTTTTGGCCACGACTGTACAGATAAACGTGGTACCTTCAGGCATTTGGAAATTGCTCCCAAGGGTGAACTAGACTTGTGTAGGTCTACAATCTACAAGAAGGTAGGCCTTGAAACACATCCACAGGTACATCTCCAATTGACTCAAATTATGTCAATTAGCCTATCAGAAGCTTCTAATAATCTGTCTGTGAACAATTGTTGGAAAAATGACTTGTGTCATGCACAAAGTAGATGGACTAACCAACTTGCCACAACTATAGTTTGTTAACAATTTGTGGAGTGGTTGAAAAACAAGTTTTAATGACTCCAACCTAAATGTATGTGAACCTCAGACTTCAACTTTGTAAACCTATCCTCCTCTCACTCCATGTCAGAGCAGGGAGTGAGTGGGGAACGTAGATACCAGGATCAGGCAAAAAAAATGTAATCAGCCTATTTCACAGCCCACTAATGGGCCAGGCGCTGGGATTCAAAAGTGTGAGGTGCTTCTCATGAAAATCTGTGGCCCCGGCAATTGCTTTACCGCTGATAGTCCTACCGACTGGCCGCTTTAACCCAGCACTGTTGTCCTAGGAAGAAAGAGGCTTAGGGACCAAAGCCCCCCCCCCCGTATCCCCCTCACCCTCTACCCAAGGTCATGGGTCAGAATTAATAGAGTATTACACAGCACCACAGCTTATAGAGTCTAGAAACATTAGCCTTTTGAGGATAGGAGGGAAGGGGAGGCTGGAGGAAGGAGGAAAAGAGGGGAATACACAGTATGAGGGAAGGGGAGGAAAGCAATATTGTCTTTTAAGGAGCCTCTATTCTATGGCAAATTAATAAGCCATTACAAAGATTACACGACAGCAAACAATGTCAGTAGGGCAATGTCGGGAGCCACTGGGGTGAGGAACACGAAAAGGTCTGGTAATGAGCTCTGCCATAGTGATTGGTGAGATTATGATTGTGAATATGATTCCCTCCTTTTATGATTTAAGTCGGGGAAGTGCAGACAAAGACTTTGGGAACACAATGGGAGAGTTTGCATGTAATATAATCTTCCAGTAGACATTTCATCCCACCAAAACGTACAGTTGAAGTCGGAAGTTTACATACACTTAGGTTGGAGTCATTAAAACAAGTTTTTCAACCACTCCACAAATTTATTTTTAACAACTGGTGCACTTCACAAAATAGACGGCATCACGAGGGAGGAAAATTATGTGGATATATTGAAGCAACATCTCAAGACATCAGTCAGGAAGTTAAAGCTTGGTCGCAAATGGGTCTTCTAAATGGACAATGACCCCAAGCATACTTCCAAAGTTGTGGCAAAATGGCTTACAGACAACAAAGTCAATTGAGTGTATGTAAACTTCTGACCCACTGGTAATGTGATTGAATTAAAAGCTGAAATAAATCATTCTCTCTACTATTATTCTGACATTTCACATTCTTAAAATAAAGTGGTGATCCTAACTGATCTAAGACAGGGAATTTTTACTAGGATTAAATGTCAGGAATTGTGAAAAACTGAGTTTAAATGTATTTGGCTAAGGTGTATGTAAACTTCCGACTTCAATTACGCGGGGATCGGGGACTCTTCCATTCACTTTTGTCAAGAAATATTATGTTTAATGTAGCGTGGAGTGGTCAGAATGTGTAATACATTTTCATGTGAATACAAACAACTCCATTGTTCTAAAAGTTGTAGTTTCAAGAAATGAATATTCGCTCTTACCACCATAAATGTATTGAATGTAAAACTACTCATTAAATATAATTTGTCACTATTTCCTCTTATAAATTGAGAAAAAAATAACAAATCCATTAATTTGCTGTTTTACCAGTCATTGTGAGAGAGGGAAATCAAAGGCAGCTGGTGGTCATTATAAGTCAGAGCTGCAAAGGAGTAAGGAAACCACCTCATCTCTAACCGCTACTCCTCTTTCCTCCAGAGAACTATCAGTACACAGTGCTGGAGTCCTTGCCTGTGGCATCCGTGGTGGCCAGGGTCAAGGCTGTGGATGCAGACATAGGCCCCAATGCAGAGATGGAGTATAGGATCATGGAGGACGGACCTGGGTTGTTCAACATCACTACAGATGAGGACACACAAGAGGGCGTCATCATCCTTCAAAAGGTACACATGCAGAGATTTTGTATCCGTCCAAAATGGATGAGAATGGTTTTTCTATGGAGCTCATACATTGATGGACAATGTTGTTTTTACGCATGCAACACTTCTGACTTTAAGTCAAACTTTTGGCGGACAAAAATGGATAGTGATGAATGCATATTTTTCATCCGTTTCCATCCATCTCTGTCTGGCCATGGCCTTGCACTGTCCAAAGATGATGACTCACTCTGAGAATGTGATGGGATGCTATGGTGAAGCAGAGTTATGTAATATTAATGCTTTGTCTGGCTTCAATTGCATTATAGGCATGCTTTTTTTTCTTCAGTTGTCCAATTCTAATGGCTTTTATTTTATAGCACTCATAAACTTTACTAACTTTTTACTTAGTTGTCAAAAAATAAAACGTTATTGCTATGTCAATAGTTTATTTACTTTTAGGCTATTTTAGTGTTTTTTGAAGGTTTAAAAAGATATCCCCAGGCCACTCAAGAATTTGACTGTCCGCCATGAGACTTTGGAGGTGTGAGAGCTATTGCTGGCCACAAGCCAGTTGTCACAGGGTCCAATCTGATATTTTGTTTGTTTTCGCCATCACCAGTCATAGACGAGTACCACAGAGTGGAAAGTCATAGAGACAATAAACACAGACAATAAATATGTCACATCAATGTCCTATATTATAGGGCTACAACTGTGAGTCCAATAAGCCAAACATATGACAACATATCTTCTAAACACTCACATTTTTAAAAGCCTTTCACCGTGATGTGTTGTGTGCCTTTTCTTGCAATCAATAGCTTGCTTTCACACTACACAGTAAGTCAATATAAAAATGTCTGGATGAAAGATGTATTTGTGAGAGTCTGATTATGTGCAAGGTTGCATAGGGTTGTTGGATTTCTTCAACATACTGGTGTACCACGAGGCCATGTTGGCATGAGCGATGCAAATACAGTATCTTTATGGCTTTGCCCTCACCATTTATAGCAAATGTGGCCAGTGCTTGTAAACTATCCATTCAGGACATGCTTTACCTTGATTGGAAGGTCACTCTGTCGATTTCTGGAATCCGGCTGACCTATACTCTCAAGCTATGTTTTTTTTATTAATATGAAATAGATTTTTCTTTTCTTCCTTTTAATCTATATTTGTCTTTCTTTACTGGTCTTACTTGTTCAGCCGTTAGACTTTGAGACCAAGAACAGCTTTAATGTGCGAATCGAAGCCACCAATCGAAACGTCGACCCTGCGTTCGTGCACCTGGGTTCGTTCAGCGACACAACATCGGTCAAGGTGACGGTGGAGGACGTGAACGAGCCGCCTGTGTACTCGACGCAGCTCAGCAGGATGGGGGTCTCTGAGGATGCCAGAGTTGGCACCTCCATCGGGAAGGTCTCCGCGCACGATCCGGACTCCTCCAACAGTGCCATCAGGTAGAGCCCAGCTCTCCAGTTATTACACACCATTACAGCCAATCTCTCTGTTGTCCCAGCCATTTTCTGAAGTGGCACCTGTTTCCTAAAACAACTTCACCCAGCTTGGCCCTATTCAACAGAGTGGTGAAGTAATTTCACCGGTTTCTTTCAACATGTTGCTACACCACCAGGTTGACAGGAGGTCCAAACACCTTTAGAGTAGGACTGTAAATACACGTTCACCTTCTCACATCTCAGTAGCGACACATTTAAGCACCACCTACACAACACACTTAAACCACTGACACCATGAGTTCTAAACTCCCTCTGTGACTGTGTGACACGCACTAAAGCCAGATGGTGTTGTGGTTTTCGAGGGAATGCAACATTTGCAAAAGTGAAATGTCATCAACAAGTGAAGGGCAATCCCCCAGACGGGTCAACAGTCTGTACCAGCTACATGGCTTTTTTTGTTATACTGTATATTTTTTTCATGGCAACCACTCATAAACGCAATCTGCCCCATGTCACTCATGAGACTCCCTCCCATTATGCATTAATTGAAAATAAAAAGTGTTGTGTGGTGGTATTCATGCTAGGGCCCTTAGGATTGTTAGTAATGTTAATCAGAAAATCGAATTACTCAGCCATTGTTGGTGTGGCGGCTCTCAACATCTTTAATAATCTGGCATAATATGGCCCTACTAATGTTGAAATTTGAATTATTGTGGGACTAATGCAACCAATTACATTGAGTAAAATTACATTGAATAATTCCCTTTGGATATAGGCTTATTGAAGTTTTCATTTTGTCCAGAAATATGAGCTGCTGTATAGAAATTGATAGTGTTTGTTCTGTGTTCAGAGTTAACCCATCACTGTCTAACTTCTACCTGAGAAATGTTTGAGAGCAGTTCTTGTCAAAATCTAAAAGTTGAATATGTATAGATCTCTCATTCATAGTTCAACATGATTGTTTTATCTAGCATTATAAATGGATACAAAAACTACATCATTCCACGTGTTGACAACTCAGTAATGGTCTGTACCAATGGACTGAATCCAAAAGCACTCTTAAATTGTTCATTTGGCACGTTTTGACGGTAGAAAGTTCTTATGCCTCCAAAAGTGTTTCAGAGATACAGTTAATAATTTAAAATCAATTAGAACTTTCTACAAAAGGAAAAGACCTCATCACAGCTGTGTCTGTCTGTCTGACTTACTGACTGTGGATTGGTTTGTCTGTCTCCAGGTACTCCATAGACAGAAACACAGACCTGGAGCGTTTCTTCAATGTGGATGCTCTGAGTGGGGTTATCAGTACTGCCAAGCCCCTGGACCGAGAGGTCAACTCTGTCCACAACCTCACCATACTCGCCATGGAGAGCCGTAAGAGCACACACACACACACAAAACTTTCCACATCAGGCCTCAAAGTCAGACTAGTTAGTGTTTTATAAAGGCCCTGCATAAAGTATTGTAGTCCCTTCTGCCATGCAGCTGACCCTCCCCCATACTCAACGCACCTCAATGCCACTGCGTTGTGCCTCCTGCATTAACGTGACGAGGTATGTGGGTCGCAGTAGGGCTGTCGCCGAATATTAATTCTGACCTCCGTGAGTCATGGCGTGTGTGAGGGGCAGGCTGCTGACTAAGGGCAGGCGCAGGCGATGGTAAATCCACTAGTGAACTATGCTACTGTGAGGAGAGGTGCTGTGATGCCTTTGACTCATCCCTCCACGGCTTCAAGGACAAAGGGGCTCGCTCATCCCCCCTGGCCCACTCTGCCCACGCAGACACAATGGACAGGAGTCATCTCACAAGCTGAATTAAACTACATACTAGTTGCTCTACTAAGTAACTATAATCAGTATGAGTTTAAAACCACAATGAAGATAAAATGTACATCAAATTGTTTTTGAATCAGTCTTGCACTCAATGCACAAATAGTCACAAAACCAAACATGGTAATCTTCATCGCTCAAGTAGATGCATTGTGATTCAAGCACAAATATAAGCCTAACACGAATGATTCCTTGTTACTCTCAAAGAGTAACACATAGTTAACATTAATAATAACTGTGCAAAATGTCTCAACAGCCCTTCACTGAGGAGACATTGGCCTCTGACACACAGTCAGACTTCTATTCTCTTTACAGTGGAAAGCAGCAGCTGTAGAATCAGACGTCCAGGCAGTCTCTCTCAGAGGATGCCTTATTACGCTTTTTATAGTAAATTGGCTTTTTGTAACAAAAGAGGACAGTGAAGCACTTCTTCATGCATTTGAGCCACGGTCGGACGGTGCCCACATTTCATCCGCGCTCTGACTTTGCTCTGAACACGCCAATGACAACAAGTCTGTGCCCCGGGGTACCACACGTCCATTTTATTACCGTCAAATCAGCCACCCCCGAATGTGCAGCCAACACGTCATCTCTGCTGTCAGCGTGGCTGCCGACGCCAAGCTAGATCGTTGTCCATCGAGGCTTTCAGAAGCCAGCCTTTTATTCAGTGCTGCATTGGTGTCAGAGCCTGTGGTACAGGATGGCCAGTTCTACTACACAGTCACTTAGGCTGTGTCTGAAATGGCACCCTATATTCTATATACTGCACTACTTTTGAGGAGGGACTGGTGGGACTGGTGCACTTCACAAAATAGATGGCATCATGAGGGAGGAAAATTATGTGGATATATTGAAGCAACATCTCAAGACATCAGTCAGGAAGTTAAAGCTTGGTCGGAAATGGGTCTTCCAAATGGACAATGACCCCAAGCATACTTCCAAAGTTGTGGCAAAATGGCTTAAGCACAACAAAGTCAAGGTATTGGAGTGGCCATCTACAAAATCCCTGACCTCAATCCTATAGAAAATGTGTGGGCAGAACTGAAAAAGCGTGTGCGAGAAAGGAGGCCTACAAACATAACTCAGTTACACCAGCTCTGTCACGTGGAATGGGCCACAATTCACCCAACTTATTGTGAGAAGCTTGTGGAAAGCTACCCGAAACGTTTTACCCAAGTTAAACAAGTTAAAGGCAATGCTACCAAATACTAATTGAGTGCATGTAAACTTCTGACCCACTGGGAATGTGATGAAATAAATAAAAGCTGAAATAAATCATTCTCTCAACTATTATACTGACATTTCACATTCTTAAAATAAAGTGGTGATCTTAACTGACCTAAGACAGGGAATTTTTACTAGGATTAAATGTCAGGAATTGTGAAAAACTGAGTTTAAATATATTTGGCTGTGTATGTAAACTTTGACTTCCTGAGCTAGGTTGTAACAACCTCATGATGTGAATAGAGACCATTTTTATGTAGTAACCTAAACCTATCAATGTTACATTGAACATCTAATATGCTGTAACAGAAATAAGGCCATGCTCATAATATATTTTTTTGGTCCTCCCTCATCTTAAACGACACTGACCGCCACTGCTCTAGATAGTGCACTATAAAGGGTATAGGATGCAATGTCGTAAGCATCCCTAGCACTTTTCATCTAAGCTGTAGTTCCGCTCCAATTGTAATCAGCTGCCTGATCATGTTGGCTGATCCCCACCAGAGCATCTAAGGATGCCAGCTGATAGTGAATGCCTTGGATATGTCATTAGAATGGGCACTTTTGGCTGCATTTTGCTCATTTCGCTCAACCTTTGTGATTATAAAAAATACATCATAAAGATTGATAGTAGGGTAAGTGAATGAGGGTAATCAAAGTTAAGTCAGTAAAGTACTGACGGGAACGAGCTGATTATAAAATCTTGTTCTCTCTCGCTCTCTCCTATCTGTCTACTTCTCTCCCTCTCTCTTTTTCAGAGGATCCAACAAAGATTGGAAAATGTTTTGTAGCCATCACAGTGCTGGACATCAATGACAACGCTCCGGTGTTTGCCATCGAGTATGAGACCCTCCTATGCGAGAATGCAGCTCCTGGACAGGTGAGAAACTGGAGATACATTATCTGATGGGGAAGGACATTTTTGGTACTGCATTCACCATCCTTGTTGATTCAGTTCACATTCAGATTTACCCACTGCTTTTTGCACTTAAGCATCCCATTAGATGAGAACTTTTAACATTTAAGATATTGCCTCACCCATACACACTGTTTGATTCCCATTGGCAACCTGAGAAACAAATGTAAATAAAATCTGCATCAGCCTCAGACAGTGTATCATCCCTTTTCAAAGCTTGAGGTCAAATTGAGTGAGACACATTTGTCAGATCCACATTTTTAGATCAAATTGCAGGTATTGTTGGTGTTTGTATCCTTCATTAGAGACGTTAGTCATTTCTGCTGCTGCTGCTGCTGGATAATGAAAGTGTTTGAATTTGCAAGTGGCTTGGCTCTACAATGATATCACACACTAAAATGATATTTCATGCCGGGACAAAGTGGGTGTCTGCCCGGGTCTGATTTCTCATTCGGTGTGTGTCTATGTGTGTGCGTGCGTGTATAATTAAGGGATCAGTGTGGCGGGCACTAGAGCAATAATGAATCACAACATCATGTAAACAAAACGGGAAGGCTGGAATTTAGTTTGGCCTCAATGTTTCTAAATGACTTGTGCTTCGGCGATGCCGATTTGTCTACTGGCATTTGGAAAATACCATCAGAGGGGGAGGGGGAAGAGAGCGTGTAAAACTGAATAAGTACAATCAAAATGAGAAGAAGCCACTGCTCCAAAACCACCATAAAAAAGCCAGACTACGGTTTGCAGCTGCACATGGGGACAAATATTGTACTTTTTGGAGAAATGTCCTCTGGTCTAGAACTGTTTGGCCATAATGACCATCGTAATGTTTGGAGGAAAAAGGGGGAGGCTTGCAAGCCGAAGAATACCATCCCAACCATGAAGCACGGGGGTGGCAGCATCATGTTGTGGGGGTGCTTTGCGGCAGGGGAGACTGGTGCACTTCACAAAAAGATGGCATCATGAGGAAGGAAAATTATGTGGATATATTTAAGCAACATCTCAAGACATCAGACAGGAAGTTAAAGCTTGGTCGCAAAATGGGTCTTTTAAATGGACAATGACCCCAAGCATACTTTGAAAGTTGTGGCAAAATGGCTTAAGAAACTTACGGTTAGGCGTCCCTAATGGAAGAGCATGGGCTCTCAAAAGAAAAAGTCTCTGGTTGGTTTTTCTTTGGATTTTCTCCTACCATATATATTGTGTTATAGTCTCCTACATTATTTTAACATTCCTACAAACTTCAGAGTGTTTTCTTTCCAATGGTACCAATTATATGCATATCCTGGCTTCAGGGCCTGAACAACAGGCAGTTTACTTTGGGCACGTCAGTCAGAAATGGAGAAAAATGGACCCTAGCCCTAAGAAGTTAATAAGGACAACAAAGTCAAGGTATTGGAGTGGCCATCGCAAAGCCCTGACCTCAATCCCATAGAAAATGTGTGGGCAGAACTGAAAAAGCGTGTGTGAGCAAGGAGGCCTACAAACGTGACTCAGTTACACCAGCTCTGTCAGGAGGAATGGGCCAAAATTCACCCAACTTTTTGTGGGAAGCTTGTGGAAGGCTACCCGAAACGTTTGACCCAAGTTAAACAATTTAAAGGCAATGCTACCAAATACTAATTGAGTGTATTTAAACTTCTGACCCACTGGGAATGTGATGAAAGAAATAAAATCTGAAATAAATAATTCTCTCTACTATTATTCTGACATTTCACATTCTTAAAATAAAGTGGTGATCCTAACTGACCTAAGACAGGGAATTTTTACTAGGATTAAATGTCAGGAATTGTGAAAAACTGAATTTAAATGTATTTGGCTAAGGTGTATGTAAACTTCCGACTTCAACTGTACGTGGCGGAGGCTCAATCAAGCTAGTCATCTTGACTACTTTCTTATGTCATTCTCGCTGGCACCAAAAGTAAAAAAAAACATCAACTAATTGGCATAAATATTACTCTTACAGAAATTCCATGTGGACGAGGATATTGAACATTTAATCAAAGCCTATTGGATGAAAACTTGCTTTTAACAAAGGACAGAATAATTTATAAAACAGACGTTTTCCAACATAATAGAATGCTATATACAGTACCAGTGAAAAGTTTGGACACACCTACTCATTCATTGGTTTTTCTTTATTTTTTGTATTTTCTACATTATACAATAATAGTGACGACATTCAAACTAAGAAGTAACACATATGGAATCCTGTAGTAACCAAAAAAGGTGTTAAACAAATCAAAATATATTTCATATTTGAGATTCTTCAAAGTAGCCACCCTTTGTCTTGATGACACTCTTGGCGTTCTCTCAACCAGCTTCATGAGGAATGTTTTTCCAACAGTCTTGAAAGAGTTCCCACATATGCAGAGCACTTGTTGGCTGCTTTTCCTTCACTCTGCAGTCCAACTCATCCCAAACCATCTCAATTGGGTTGATGTCGGGTGATTCAGGAGGCCAGGTCATCTGGGGCCAAGCTTCCTGCAATCCAGGACCTATATAATAGGCGGTGTCAGAGGAAAGCCCATAACATTGTCAGAGACTCCAGTCACCCAAGTTAGACTGTTTTCTCTGCTACCGCACGGCAAGCGGTACCGGAGCGCGAAGTCTAGGACTCTTCAACAGCTTCTACCCCCAAGCTATAAGACTGCTGAACAATTCATAAAATCGCCACCGGACAATTTACATTGACCCCTCCCTTTTGTACACTCGCTGTTTGTTTGTTAACTATGCATAGTCACTTTACCCCCACCTACATGTACAGATTACCTCAACTAGCCTTTACCCCCGCACACTGACTCAGTACCGGTTCCCCCTGTATATAGCCTCTTTATTGTTATTCTTATTGTGTTACTTTTATTATTACTTTTTATTTTAGTCTATTTGGTAAATATTTGTTCTTAGACTGCGCTGTTGGTTAAGGGCTTGTAAAGTAAGCATTTCACGGTAAAGTCTACACGTTGTATTCGGTGCATGTGACAAAAGAATTATTATTTGATGCAGCACTACATCACTCTCCTTGCTCAAATAGCCCTTACACAGCCTGGAGGTGTGTTTTGGGTCATTGTCCTGTTGAAAAACGAATGATAGTCACACTAAGCGCAAACCAGATGAGATGGCTTATCGTTAAAGAATGCTTTGGTAGCCATGCTAGTTAAGTGTGCCTAAATCAGACAGTGGAACGGTGGAAATCACACATGCAGAGATCATCTGTTCACCTACTCTGCGTCTCACAAAGACACGGCAGTTGGAAACATGAATCTCAAATTTGGAATCATCAGACCAAAGGACAGATTTCCACTGCTCTAATGACATTGCTCGTGTTTCTTGGCCCAAGCTAGTCTCTTCTTCTTATTGGTGGTGTCCTTTAGTAGTGGTTTCTTTGCAGCAATTTGACCATTAAGGCCTGATTCACACAGTCTCCTCTGAACAGTTGATGTTGAGATGTGTCTTACTGAACTATGTGAAGCAATTATTTGGGCTGCAATCTGAGGTGCAGTTAACTCTAATGAACGTATCCTATGCAACAGAGGTAACTCTGGGTCTTCCTTTCCTGTGGCGAGCCACATGAGAGCCAGTTTCATCATAGCGCTGGATGGTTTTTGCGACTGCACTTGAAGAAATGTTCGACGTTCTTGAAATGTTCCAGATTGACTGACCTAAATGTCTTAAAGAAATGATGGACTGTCATTTCACTTTGCTTATCTACTTAGGGATCAGCAGCAGTGGTGTCGGTTTTGGAGAGTCTGGCGTGCCCAAAGTAAAATGCCTGCCACTCAGGCCCAGAAACTAGGATATGCACATAATTTGTACTATTGGATAGGAAACACTCTGAAGTTAAAACCGTTAAAATAATGTCTGTGAGTATAACAGAACTGATATAGCAGGTGAAAACCAGAGGAAAATCCATTCGGATTTGCAGTTTTTTTTTGTAGATGACCTTTTTCTCCAAGCTACCTATTATATTCAACATTATCTAGGACCTAGACTGCAGTACCTATGGCTTCCACTGGATGTCAACAGTCTTTAGACAGGGTTTCATGACCTTAGGTTGAATTAGAAGCCAATAGAAGAAGAATTTAGACGTGGACCCCGGAACTCAATAGAATGCCTCTCAAAGAAGGGCACCTATTGGTTGATGGGTAGAGAAAAAGCAGACATTGAATATATCCCTTTGAACATGGTGAAGTTATTAATTGCACCCAGTCACAACAAAGCGTCCTTCATAACTCAGTTGCCAGAGAGGAAAGAAACTGCTCAGGGATTTCACCATGAGGCCAATGATGACTTTAAAACAGTGTTGGCTATGGTAGGCTATGGTAGGAGAAAACAGGATTGATCAACAACATTGTAATTCCGCCACAATACTAACCTAATTAACAGAGCAAAAAGGCAGCCTACACAGAATAACAATCTTACAAAACATGCACCTTGTTTGCAACAAGGCACTAAAATAATGAAGCAAAAAATGAAGAAAAGCAATTAACTCTGCCAATGAGTTAACTACCAACTTGAAAGAGCTTGAAGAATTTTGAAAAGAATAATGGGCAAATGTTGCTCTTAGAGACTTACCCAGAAAGACTCTTTAATTGCTGCCAAAGCTGATTCTACAAAGTATTGACTCAGGGGTGTGAATACTTACATAAATGAGATATTTCTGTATTTCATTTTCAAAAAGTTTGCAAACATTTCTAAAAACATGTTTTCACTTTGTCATTATGGGGTATTGTGTGTAGATGGGTGAGATGACACAACAAAATGTGGAATAATCAAAAGGGTATAGATAGTTTCTGAAGGCACTGTATCCAAATCAATCAAACATATTCTTTTTTAAACTGCAAGATAATCAGAAGCAAGGACATGGACACTGGTGCCCTCCGATGGTAGGGGTCTTTCTCACCTCCTGTGTGGTCTGTCTTGTGGATTATGTCTACTGTTCAACAGCACATTAATCAGACAGGACACAGCCATGGCCTGAGAAAGTCATAGAAAGCAGAATGAGCCTCAGCAGTGTGGATGAGTGATTACTCAGCCAAACCATACTGCTTACTGTGAGACACCAGGCTCCTTCAGGTGTGGCTGAGAGCCCTGGGGTGGAAAGGCTCTGCTGCTGCTGAGATGGCTATATATTATGCCTGAGATGCCTCTCGACTGCCAGACAGCCAGTTGGCTGTACATCCACCTTAACCTCACAGGTGCACACTCTTATTATAGAGCTGAAGTCCATGGAAAGCAAGATTGCTGTTAAAAAAATGGTATATACGTTCTTTGAGGTGTTTGACATACATCTGGAGTTGAAGTGTTGGATTGTTGTCTGTGGGGGTTGTAGCCAGGGTTGGGTAGGTTATGTTCTAATTGTAACACGTTACAGTTACTATTTATCTGTCCCAAATTGTAGTCCGTAACATCACTTTTGGATTACCCAAACTCAGTAACGTAATGTGATTACCTTCAGTTACTTTTGGATAACTTTCCCCTTAACTTCTTAGGGAGCGGCTGCATAGGTGACGGTTTTGTCTGGCGTGCCCAAAGTAAAATGCATGCCACTCAGGCCCAGAAAATAGGATATGCACATAATTAGTACTATTGGATAAGAAACACTCTGAAGAAGAGTGTTAAGAGTGCTAAAATAATGTATGTGGGTATAACAGAATTCATATAGCAGGCGAAAACCAGAGGAAAATCCATTCGGATTTGCAGTTTTTTTTGTAAATGAGCATCTTCTCCATTGTGCTAATTGCATACAACTTTATGTAGGACTGAGACTGCAGTACCAATGGCTTCCACTAGATGTCAACAGTCTATATACAAAGTCTGGGAATTCTAGGAGTGACCAGAACAGATAGGATCAGGAAATTGTCAGGCGACCACTTTTGTAAACAAGGTTTGACACGTGCGAGATTGTGAATGCGCACCACTTTATTTTTCTTTCCTATCGTTCACGTTATCGTCCGGTTGAAATATTACAGCAAATATACCCAAAAGGATACATTAAAAATGATGTTTGATTTGTTTGTAGAAAGTGTATAGGTATAATTTGAACGTGTTCTCTTCACGGTTCAATGGGCGACTCAACGGTGGATATTATGATCATAACGCGCCAACCAAACAGAGATTTATGGATATAATAAATTACTTTTTCTAACAAAAGAGGCATGGATTGTCTTCGTTGGACACTTGGGAAGCCCTCAGCAGAAGTTCATCAAAGGTAAGCGATTTTATATTAGCGATTTTCTGCGTTTTGTGAGACCCGTGTTGGGTTATGGATTTATACTAATGCGTAAATATTAGAGGTGCTACCCTCAAACAATAAAATTTTGTGTTTTCGCCGTAAAGCCTTTTTGAAATCTGACAATGCTGTGATTTTGCCAAGAATCAGAGCTTTTGATGACTATGCAACACTTGTATATTGATGAATGTTTAATAATTCAACTTTTGGATTTTGAATTTGGCGCCTCACCACTCCGTAAGTAGTTAAGAACCACTAGAAAAATACAAAAACTATCCATCAAACGGATTTAGTGTGTCGTCATAGTGGTCTCTGACTTGTGGTCAGACCCACTGAGGTGGATCAAACTTAAACTAGTCGCCTTTATTTTCAGTCCTGAATTGAATGTCATTGACAAAACAGAAAGGCGTCATAATGTTTTTTTTTGCTAACATCCTTTCTGAATTAAAAAATAATCTAAGAAATAATCATCGCATTTTTAAAGCATCTTTATTCTGATTACAATATTTGCGCTGGTAACGTAACTGATTACAGTTACAGTTTTTTGTAATCAGACGGCATGTAACTGATTGTAATCAGCTGCTCCCCAACCCTGTTTGTAGCATACCCGTTCTTGCCCATCTCTCCCATCTCTGATCAAGGAGATTGTTGTGCCAAATGATTTACACCTGAAATCAGGACTGTGTTGATATTTTTTGGTCTCATATTTTTTATTCTCACGCCACAAAGAATGGAAAGAATGGAGCCGGAGTGGATGGCTGCCATTTTACGGGCTCCAAACCAATTGTGCTATTTTCTGTAATTATTACGCATTGTTTGTAACTTATTTTGTACATAATGTTGATGCTACCGTCTCTTATGACCAAAAAGAGCTTCTGGAAATCAGAACAGCGATTACTCACCTCGAAGTGGACGAAGATTTTCTTTAACGAGTCTGACGCGAAGGATATAATTCTGCTCCCAGACGAGGCCCAAATCCCCGTCATTTGCATTAAGAAAAGAAGGAAATACAGAGGACGGAAAACATGGTGCCTTGTGAGAATTAGTCTGCGAGGGGGTAACCCGCCTTTACAATCCGTTCTATTGGCCAACATGCAATCACTGGAGAATAAACTAGATGAGTTCCGTTTAAGACTATCCTACCAACGGGACATTAAAAACTGTAATAGCTTATGTTTCCTCCGAGTCGTGGCTGAACGACAACACGTATAACATACAGTTGGCTGGGTTTTCCGTGCATTGGCAGGACAGAACAGCTGCGTCCGGTAAGACGAGGGGTGAGGGTGTGTGTCTATTTGTCAATAACACCTGGTCGCGATGTCTCGAGGTATTGCTCACCTGAGGTAGAGTACCTCATTATAAGCAGTAGACCACACTATCTACCTGTCACGACTTCCGCCGAAGTCGGTCCCTCTCCTTGCTCGGGCGGCGTTCGGTGGTCGATGTCACCGGTTTTCTAGCCATTGCCGATCCACTTTTCATGTTCCATTGTTTTTGTCTTGTTTTACACACCTGGTTTCAATCCCACAATTACTTGTTCATTATTTAACCCTCTGTTCCCTCATGTTTGTTTGTGAGTGATTGTTTTTATGTAATACGGTCCTTTGTTTGTGGGCTCGCTATTTAAGAGTTGTATTGTTTGTGAATAATTTGAGTAAATACGTTTATTGCTCAATTCTGCTGTCCTGCGCCTGACTCCTCTTCACCAGCTTCACACAGGACTAATTACACTACCAAGTGAGTTTTCATCTATATTTTTTGTAGCTGTCTATTTACCAGCACA
The DNA here is from genome assembly GCA_003317085.1 of Hucho hucho. Lineage (NCBI taxonomy): Eukaryota > Metazoa > Chordata > Actinopteri > Salmoniformes > Salmonidae > Hucho > Hucho hucho. Next base: position 100,647 of record QNTS01002440.1, read on the forward strand.
AACCAATGCTAGCACTAAGACCGTACTCAACGAGCTGTATAAGGCCATAAGCAAACAAGAAAATGCTCATCCAGAAGTGGAGCTCCTAGTGGCCGGGGACTATAATGCAGGCAAAATTAAATACGTTTTTCCTAATTTCTACCAGTGTGTCACATGTGCAACCAGATGAAAAAAAAACTCTAGACCACCTTTACTCTTCACACAGAGACGCGTACAAAGCTATCCCTTGCCCTCCATTTGGAAAATCTGACCATAATTCTATCCTCCTGATTCCTGCTTACAACCAAAAACTAAAGCAGGAAGTACCAGTGACTAGCTCAAAACTGAAGTGGTCAGATGATGTGGATGCTACGCTACTGGACTGTTTTGCTAGCACAGACTGGAATATTTCCTGGGATTCATCCAATGGCATTGAGGAGTATACCACCTCAGTCACCGGCTTCATCAATAAGTGCATCGACAACGTTGTCCCCACAATGACCGTACGTACATATCCCAACCAGAATCCATGGATTACAGGCAACATCCACACCGAGCTAAAGAGCTGCCGCTTTCAAGGAGCAGGACACAAATCCGGACACTTATAAAAAATCACGCCATGCCCTCAAACGAACAATCAACAGGCAAAGCGTCAATACAGGACTAAGATTGAATCCTACTAAACCGGCTCTGATGCTTGTCGGATGTGGCAGGGCTTGCAAACTTACGGACTACAAAGGGAAACCCAGCCGTTGGCTGCTCAGTGACGCGATCCTACCAGACGGGCTAAATGCAAGAAACACTGAAGCATGCATGAGATCACCAGCTGTGTGATCACGATCTCCGTAGCCGATGTGAGCAAGACCTTTAAACAGGTCCACATTCACAAGGCCGCGGGGCAAGACAGATTACCAGGACTTGTACTCAGAGCATGCACGGACCAACTGGCAAGTGGCAAGTAGAACACCATAGTCCCTGTGCCCAAGAAAGTGAAGGTAACCTGCCTAAATGACTACCGCCCGAAGACCCACTCCAGTTTGCATACCGCCCCAACAGATCCACAGATTACGCAATCTCAATTGCACTCCACACTGCCCTTTCCCACTTGGACAAAAGGAACACCTATGTGAGAATGCTGTTCATTGACTACAGCTCCGTGTTCAACACTATAGTGCCCTCAAAGCTCATCACTAAGCAAAGGACCCTGGGACTAAACACCTCCCTCTGCAACTGGATCCTGGACATTCTGACGGGCTGCCTCCAGGTGGTAAGGGTAGTCAACAACACATCTGCCACGCTGATCCCCAACACGGGAGCTCCCCAGGGGCGCATTATTAGTCCCCTCCTATACTCCCTGTTCACCCACGTCTGCGTGGCCAAGCACAATTCAAACACCATCATTAAGTTTGCTAAAGACATAACAGTGGTAGGCCTGATCACCGACAACGATGAGACACCCTATAGGGAGGAGGTTAGCGACCTGGCAGTGTGGTGCCAGGACAACAACCTCTCCTTCAATGTGAGCAAGACAAAGGAGATGATCGGGGACTACAGGAAAAAGAGGGCCAAACACACCCCCATTCACATTGATGGGGCTGTAGTGGAGCGAGTTGAGAGTTTAAAGTTCCTTGGTGTCCAAAGCACCAACAAACTATCATGGTCCAAACACACCAAGAAAGTCGTGAACAGGGCACGACAACACCTTTTCCCCCTCGAGAGACTGAAACGTTTTTACATGGGTTCCCAGATCCTCAAAAAGATCTACAGTCGTGGCCAAAAGTTTTGAGAATGACACAAATATTAATTTTCACAAAGTCTGCTGCCTCAGTTTGTATGATGGCAATTTGCATATACTCCAGAATGTCACGAAGAGTGATCAGATGAATTGCAATTAATTGCAAAGTCCCTCTTTGCCATGCAAATGAACTGAATCCCCAAAAAACATTTCAACTGCATTTCAGCCCTGCCAAAAAAGGACCAGCTGAGATAATGTCAGTGATTCTCTTTTTAACACAGGTGTGAGTGTTGACGAGGACAAGGCTGGAGATCACTCTGTCATGCTGATTGAGATCGAATAACAGACTGGAAGCTTCAAAAGGAGGGTGGTGCTTGGAATCATTGTTCTTCCTCTGTCAACCATGGTTACCTGCAAGGAAACACGTGCCGTCATCATTGCTGCCAGTAAGATTGCACCTAAACCAACCATTTATCGGATCATCAAGAACTTCAAGGAGAGCAGTTCAATTATTGTGAAGAAGGCTTCAGGGCCCCCAAGAAAGTCCAGCAAGCGCCAGGACCGTCTCCTAAAGTTGATTCAGCTGCGGGATCAGGGCACCACCAGTACAGAGCTTGCTCAGGAATGGCAGCAGGCAGGTGAGTGCATCTGCATGCACAGTGAGGTGAAGAACTTTGGAGGATAACCTGGTGTCAAGATGGGCAGCAAAGAAGCCAATTCTCTCCAGGAAAAACATCATGGATAGACTGATATTCTGCAAAAGCTACAGGGATTGGACTGCTGAGGACTTGGGTAAAGTTATTTTCTCTGATGAATCCCCTTTCCAATTGTTTGGGGCATCCGGAAAAAAGCTTGTCCGGAGAAGACAAGGTGAGCACTACCATCAGTCCTGTGTCATGCCAACAGTAAAGCATCCTGAGACCATTCATGTGTGGGGTTGCTTCTCAGCCAAGGGAGTGGGCTCACTCACAATTCTGCCTAAGCCATGAATAAAGAATGGTACCAACACATGCTCCGAGAGCAACTTCTCCCAACCATCCAGGAACAGTTTGGTGATGAACAATGCCTTTTCCAGCATGATGGAGCACCTTGCCATAAGGCAAACGTGATAACAAAGTGGCTCGGGGAACAAAACATTGGTATTTGGGTCCAAGGCCAGGACACTCCCCAGACCTTAATCCCATTGAGAAGTTGTGGTCAATCCTCAAGAGGCGGGTGGACAAACAAAAAACAACAAATTCTGACAAACTCCAAGCATTGATTATGCAAGAATGGGCTGCCATCAGTCAGGATGTGGCCCAGAAGTTAATTGACAGCATGCCAGGGTGGATTGCAGAGGTCTTGAAAAAGAAAGGTCAACACTGCAAATATTGACTCTTTGCATCAACTTCATGTAATTGTCAATAAAAGTCTTTGACACTTATGAAATGCTTGTAATTATACTTCAGTATTCCATAGTAACATCTGACAAAAATATCTAAAGACATTGAAGCAACAAACTTTGTGGAAATTAATATTTGTGTCATTCTCAAAACTTTTGGCCACGACTGTACAACTGCACCATCGAGAGCACCCTGACCGCTCGCATCACCGCGTTGTATAGAAATTGCTCAGCATCCGACCATAAGGCACTACAGAGGGTAGTGGGTACAGCCCAGTACATCACTAAGGCCTAGCTTCCTGCCATCCAGGACCTATATACTAGGCGATGTCAGAGGAAGGCCCAACAAATTGTAAAATTCTCAAGTCACCCAAGTTATAGACTGTTCTCTCTAATACCACACGGCATGCGGTACCGGAGCGCCAAGTCTAGGTCCAAAAGTCTCCTTAACAGCTTCTACCCCCAAGCCATGAGACTGCTGAACAATTAATCAAATGTCCACCCGGACTATTTGCATTGACACCCCCCTTTGTTTTTACACCGCTGCTACTCGCTGTTTATTATCTATGCATAGTCACTTTACCCCTACCTACATCTACAAATTACCTCGACTAACCTGTACCCCCGCACATTGACTCGGTACCGGTTCCCTCTGTTGTATATAGCCTTGTTGTTGTTATTTAATTGTGTTCCTTATTATTTTTATTTTGTTTTATTGAGATGTTGGATTATACTGTAGAGCACAGGTGTGAAACTCCATGGAGGGCCGAGTGTCTGCGGGTTTTTGCTTCCCCCTTGTCCTTGATGAATTAAGGTAACTCCCCATACCTTTGTTTCCTCGGGCTTAATTGAAAGGAAAAAACAAAAACCTGCAGACAATAGGCACTCCATGGAATGAGTTTGACAACCCTCCTGTAGGGCATTCCATTTCTGTCCATGCCTTTTGAAAATCTGTCTTAATAAGACACTTAGCTTTTTTTATTTTAATAGAGTGCTCTCTGCTGCCCTTTAACCTAGCCTATACATCACATGCATTTGCCCTTGTCACATCATGATACATGGCGAAATTGCTAAGCCTTTACGTGCCCTCTTTACTTGTTCTCATACACTAAGGTGTTGTGTCAGAAGAAAACCTAGGCCCGAATACATAGTGTCTCAGAGTAGCGGTGCTGATCTAGGATCAGGTCCCCCCCCGTTCCATATTAAACAGCTTGGAAAATTCCAGAAAATGATTTCATGGCTTTAGAAGCTTCTGATGGGCTAATTGACATCATTTGAGTCAATTGGAGGTGTACCTGTGGATGTATTTCAAGGCCTACCTTCAAACTCAGTGCCTCTTTGCTTGACATCATGGGAAAATCAAAAGAAATCAGCCAAGACCTCAGAAAAATAATTGTAGACCTCCAACAGTCTGTTTCATCCTTGGGAGCAATTTCCAAAGGCCTGAAGGTACCACGTTCATCGGTACAAACAATAGAACGCAAGTATAAACACCATGGGACCACGCAGCCATCATACCGCTCAGGGAGGAGACGCGTTCTGTCTCCTAGAGATTAACATACTTTAGTGCAAAAAGTGCAAATCAATCCCAGAACAACAGCAAAGGACATTGTGAAGATGCTGGAGGAAACAGGTACAAAAGTATCTATATCCACAGTAAAATGAGTCCTATATCAACATAACCTGAAAGGCCGCTCAGCAAGGAAGAAGCCACTGCTCCAAAACCGACATAAAAAGCCAGACTTCGGTTTGCAACTGCACATGCGGACAAAGATTGTACTTTTTTAGGAACATCTCAAGACATCAGTCAGGAAGTTAAAGCTTAGTTGCAAATGGGTCTTGCAAATGGACAATGACCCCAAGCATATTTCCAAAGCTGTAGAATGGCCAAAAAAGTCAAGGTATTGGAGTGGCCATCACAAAGCCCTGACCTCAATCCCATAGAAAATGTGTGGGCAGAACTGAAAATGTGTGTGCGAGCAAAGAGGCCTACAAACCTGACTCAGTTACACCAACTCTGTCAGGAGGAATGGGCCAAAATTCACCGATCTTATTGTGGGAAGCTTGTGGAAGGCTACCCGAAACGTTTGACTCAAGTTAAACAATTTTAAGGCATGGCTACCAAATACTAATTGAGTTTATGTAAACTTCTGACCAACTGGGAATGTGATGAAAGAAATAAAAGCTGAAATAAATAATTCTCTCTACTATTATTCTGACAATTCACATTCTTAAAATAAAGTAGTGATCCTAACTGACCTAAAACTAAGCATTTTTACTGGGATTAAATGTCAGGAATTGTGAAAAACCGAGTTTAAATTAATTTGGCTAAGGTGTATGTAAACTTCAACTGTACATATGTACTGTATGTGATGGTGTGTATAGACATTTTGGGCAGTATATGAATAGGAAAGGTGTGTACAGCTGTAGTTATATAGGATGAGCCTTAACTAGAATGCAGTATACTCTACATATGAAGTGCGTAAAACAGCAAGTAAACATTATGGCAGAAGACATTTAAAGGAAAACCAATACTATTTGATCCCAGGTCTGGTAAATGTTTCACGGTTGACCTATTGAAACACATGTATGACATGTGTTCTCTAGATAGAACTTGAAGTTCAGAAGCTCCATCTTGTTTTTGAGTGGTTACTGCCTGTGGCATTATGCAAATGTACACCTAAAAAAAAAAGAAGGGGAAAAGGTTGATATTTGAACACTGTTTGAATAACAAGGAGCAGTCAAGCCGTCTATTTGCTATCAGTATGGGTAAGACATTGTGGCTGTACAAGGCAAGGCAGATCCTTCCTACATTCTAATTAACATGTTTTTCTCTTTACGTCCACCCTTGGGGATGGAACAGCAGAGAGCACACAAACAAACTCCTATAGACTCTATCTGCACATCCGCCTCCTTCCCAACAATTTAGTGTTTAGTTAAAAATCCACAGCCACCCACTGGAAGACATCTCCCCCAATGGCCTGAAAGACGAAATTATAAAGTTTGCCAGTAATTCGGGCACCGTGGCTCTTTAGCGCAGGTTAGCCGGAAGCCTGGTGGTTGGAATAACCTGCCATCGTTCAGGCTTAATTAGGGGCGGTCTCATGGCACTATCTCTCTCCAGAGACGCCACTTGTTACGGATCATCGGTGCGTCTGTCTACTACCATAATATTAATTGATATTACGATGGAGTGGAGGGGGAAAGCGGGGAGGTCACACGCTTACAATAATTTCCATCACTTTAGCCATTACATACAAGAGTGGGCTTTCTTGGCATTCCACTGCTCCCAATCTTCCAACCTGCGCCAAATAGACAAGCATCCCCTTACTTTACAGTGTGTTCATTTTAGTTTTCTGTTGGGTTCCTGTATTGACTGAAGAATGAAAACTAACAGAAGTTACTCATAGCTACCATAGTGAGGTGGCATTTTTTTTATGATTATTTAAATCTGTTGTTCATAAGTGTAAATATTTATTATTATTTTCTAAGGATCTCAGCTATTAATTTATTAAGTGTATCTTCCTGTTCCAATTAGCAGTTCATTATAGGTATTTCTTTCAGGTGAGAGTCGGGAACATCAAATGTAATTGAAGGTAGGAGTCGGAAACAACAATGTTATGGCACATGTTTCGGTAGAGAGAGAAACAGGGATCAGTCTATTTTTTCATATTTTTTTAACCTTTATTCTATACTTTCATTTAATCACAAGACACAGGTGTCTTTTTCAAATGAGGTGTGCAATATACAAAAATACACATAATAAATACGAAATACACACAATAAAATAATCAAATCAGTCAAATAACGTAATTAATCAGTCTTAAAACGACCATAGGGAACTACATTTTCCAACTGAAGCCTTCACTGGAGTTTATTCCACATGTGCTCATTCTATATTTTTTGGCTGGACGAGACCGGTTTTAATACACAACAGTCCAGAGTTGAGCTGGCTGACTTATAGAAATTAACAAAGATTGAAAGATGGCTTTTGTTGAGCGTTGTGAGTATCGATTGCAATCAAACCCTAGCATATGTCAGAAGTAGTGCCTCAGTGGGGGTGTTAGCACCGGCGGTGGGCAGGTGGATGGTGAGGCGATGTGGGGGCGGGAGGTCTTGTCAATTTTGGGGTGAGCTATATGTGCCGCGTGTCACTGATTTGGGTGGTAATGCTGCGGAGGGGGCAGAAGGAAACCTCGAGAAGCAAGGGGTGTGAAAACGACTTGCCCTCTCCCCTCCCGGTGTCAACACCACCCCATGATGACAACAAGCCATCTACCCCGTCTCCCATCGCCATGGTAATAGTCTCTGTTGTCGCCCATTTGAAGGCCGATTTTTTTTGTACTCTGGATTCAACTTTCAATTACCACCCGTAATCTTGTTGTGTGAAAACATCCTCATCTGTAAATGGGAGAGCCTGAGTGATGTAAATGACAAATGTAGGCCAATCAAATGAATGAGCCTGATGGTCTGTCCGTGCTGACGTGCTGCAAATGTGTAATTTCATCTACGTATAATAAAACTTTTGAAAGTGTCCTTTATGCCTGCTCTAGAGATATGATGATAATGAAATCCCGACTGGAGCTATGTGTATAGTTGCTGTATAGCCTTAAAAAAATAGGCAGCAATCACAGTTGTTGTCGCAGTTAAAAAACAAAAGATGAGATATAAAATGTAGATCTCGTTCTACAGCCCTGCCTAAACCCAGACACTTTGAAAGTAATAATTTGTTAGGCTATCTTTTGCCTTATCTTGTGTTGGCTCAGACAAGTTAGGAGCCCATCTAACTTTATGCAGGGATAATTTATCTCTAATTATCTTGTGCAACAATAGGACCTGCAGAGGGGGGGTGTGTGTGTGTGTGTGTGTGTGTGTGTGTGTGTGTGTGTGTGTGTGTGTGTGTGTGTGTGTGTGTGTGTGTGTGTGTGTGTGTGTGTGTGTGTGTGTGTGTGTGTGTGTGTGTGTGTGTGTGTGTGTGTGTGTGTGTGTGTGTGTGTGTGTGTGTGTGTGTGTGTGTGTGTGTGTGTGTGTGTGGAAGCAAGCATGTGTGTGAGTGCATGCACATTACTCTGAATGAGCAAACATTCCCTGCCTGCCTTTGTGTTTATCCGGTGTGCTGTAAAGGCACAAATGAAGACAAAGGCTGGCTCTTTTATATCTATTTGATCTGACACCTAGCCGCGTGTAAACTATAAATCCTTTTAATTCTGTGATTTATCTGACTCCTCAGTCTTGTGTCTGACAGGCACCGTTCGGCTGAGGCTGTTAATGTCTCTCTGTGGCATTTATGTCTACATCAGTGTCTTTCCCCTTCCGTCTTTTACTTGAACTGTAGGAGGACTCGTCGCTGAAGAGCTTACAAAATGCTTTGCATCAGAGGCCCGCTAATGAAAGTCATTATACATTACAAAGTGGGTTGATATAATGTTGATTTACCGTCCCTCTCCCGGCGGGCAAGGAATGGAATTGATACCTTCCTCGAGATAAGCTTATTGCGATATTCAAAGTACATCATAGAGTTCCCATCTGCTTCATCGTTGGGGAATAAGGCAAGCGCCATAGAAAGATGTCTGTATTTTTATTGAAATAATAATTGCTACACAGGCATGTTATATGAAAGAATATATATATATATATTGTACCCCGTGAAGAAATTGTGTCTTTCATGTTGCACAGCTGTGCATATACAGTGCATCCATGTTCAGGGTATAAAGTGCTTTATTGTAGCTATTACTTACTGTATCTACCAAAACACACAAATCCAAAACCAATCAGTGAATTTGAGATTGTGAACTTTCTGCCAATAGATCTCCTTGATCAGCATGATTCCAGTTTCCATTGTAAAAGGTATTTTTGAAATGAAACTCACAACATCTGGGTATGAAGCCAGACACAGGAGACATGTTGTGCTTTTTTATTATCTTGTGTAGTTTTAATCTGAGTGCCAGGGAGTAGTATAAATGTAATATTCATGAAATCCCCTTTTTTTTCTCCCTAATTTTGTGGTATCCAATTAGTAGTTACAGTTTTGTCCCATCGCTGCAACTCCCGTACGGACACGGTAGAGGTGAAAGTCGAGAGCCGTGCGTCCTCCAAAACACAACCCAACCAAGCTGCACTGCTTCTTGACACAATGCCCGCTTAACCCAGAAGCCAGCCACACCAATGTGTCGGAGGAAACACTGTACACCTGGCGATCGTGTCAGCAGGCATTGCGCCCGGCCCGCCGCAGGAGTCAATATAGCGCGATGGGACAAGAACATCCCTGCTGGCCAAACCCTCCCCTAACCCGGGACGATGCTGGCCAATTGTGCGCCACCCCATGGGTCTCCCAGTCGCGGCTGGCTGCGACTAAGCCTGGACTCAAACCAGGATCTCTAGTGGCACAGCTAGCACTGCAGTGCAGTGCCTTAGACCACTGCACCACTCTGGAGGCTTCATGAAATCACATATGATGATAAAATCTCCCTGGGTCTGCCAGTCCTAATTGGCAGGGTGTCTTTCTCCACCTCCTCTAGTGCATAATACCTGACAGCTTGTAACCACAAGCATTTAATCGCAGATGGCAACTGATAATCCATTGCCTACTTTACTCATAACCCGACAATGGCTGTATTCTTTTTTTTTTATTCAATAAATGTTTTGGATATGCTTGGTTGGTCGTTTTCAACATACTTCCATGCCGTCTTAATCAAGAAATGACAGTGCCTATGGAAAGTATTCAGACCCCTTGACTTTTTTGACATTTTGTTACTTTACATCCTTATTCTAAAATGGATTAAATAAAATAAAAAATACTCAACAAATTGCACACAATACCACATAATGACAAAGGAAAAACAGGTTTTTAGAAATACCTTATTTACATAAGTATTCCCTATGCTATGAGACTCGAAATTGAGCTCAGGTGCATGCTGTTTCCATTGATCATCTTTGAGATGTTTCTACAACGTGATTGGAGTCCACCTGTGGTAAATTCAATTGATTGGACATGATTTGGAAAGGCACACACACTGTCAACTGTGGGACCTCATATAGACTGGTATGTCAGAGCAACAACCAAGCCATGAAGTCTCTGAACGTCCTTGAGTGGCCCAGCCAGAACCCAGACTTGATCCCGATCTAACATCTGTGGAGACCTTAAAATAGCTGACAGAGTTTGAGATAATCTTTAGAGAAGAATGGGAGATATTCCCAATTTACAGGTGTGCCAAGCTTGTACTGTCATACCCCAAAATACTTGAGGCTGTAATTGCTGCTAAATGTGCTTAAACAAAGCACTGAGTAAAGGGTCTGAATACTTATGTAAATATGATGTTTAATTTATATTTTTTTTATACATTTCATAAAATATCTAAAGTCCTGTTTTTGCTTTGTCATTATGGGGTATTGTGTGTAGATTGATAAAAAAAAACAACGATTTAATCAATTTTAGAACAAGGCTGTAACGTAGCAAAACGTTCGAAAACCTTCCAGGAAAGGGTCGAAAACCTTCCGGGAATTTTCCAATTATGCCTAAATTCATCAAAAAAGTTTAACAGTGAACTTTTTTTGTGGGATACACATAAGGCAATTGTAGGTCTTATGGCTTTTTTTGGTTAAACTATCCCCAATTCAATGGAATTGCAACCCTCTTGTCACGTAGAGTAGGCCAGAAGGCTAAACTGAAAAACCTAACCTCTATAAAATAAAAAGATGGCAAAGTACTTCTGTGAAGGGTGTTTATTTACATAGTGAATCCGGAAGGAAAACAACAGTACCGCCATCCAAAGTATACATTATGGGGACAGCTTAACCTGTTACGGATCCAATCCCGTGAACGTGATCGATTTTGACAACATCCGGTGAAATGCAGAGCGCCAAATTCAAATTACAAAAATACTCATTTCAAACATTCATGAAAATACAAATGCTGCACACCCTTCAAAAGCTTAGACTCTTGTTAATCTAACAGCATTGTCAGATTTCAAAAAGGCTTTACGGCGAAAGCAGAACATTTGATTGTCTGAGGACAGCACCCCCACTCAAAAACTCAATTAGCATAATAACATAACCGGCAGAGGTGTCACAAAACTCAAAAATAGCATAAAATAAATCACTTACCTTTGATGATCTTCCTCTGATGGCATATCAAAGCGTCCAGGTTACACAATAAAAGGTCCTTTTGTTCAATAAAGTTCCTCTTTATATCCATATAGCTCCGTTTGGTTGGCGCGTTTTGTTCAGTAATCCACCTGCCCAAAGGCTTTCATCCATGCAGACAAACGATATCCCAAAAGTACCCGTAAAGTTCGTCGAAAAAAGTTAAACAGCATTTGTAATCAATACTCAGATACCCTAAAATGAATATACACTATAATATTTCAGACAGATTATAACCTGCTGAATAGAAGAGAAAAAGAACTGAGCGCGCATTCCCTGTTACGCGCAAAATCCAAAACAGGACACTTGACGTGAACTCAGGAACAAGTGGTCTTACTCCCTTGATTTTCATGATTGAACGTTCCAACCTTTTTCTAAAGACTGTTGACATCTAGTGGAACCAATAGGAACTGCAATCTGGGAGATAAAATACCCTGATTTGAATAGCATGCCAATTGAAAACAGTGTGACATGACTGATTCAGACATCCTACTCACATACATTATTTTAACAGTTCTAAAAACTTCAGAGTGTTTTCTATCCAAAGCTACTAATTATATGCATATCCTAGCTTCTGGGCCTGAGTAACAGGCAGTTTACTTTGGGCACGTTTTTCATCCGAACTTCAAAATACTGCCCCCTAGCCCTAAGAAGAAAATATATTTTTTTAACCTCTCTGGATTACAGCCAAATTATGAAAAGAGCACCATATTACGTATTGGATGACAAAAAATACAACTTTTACATTACCGTGTAGTTTACCAATAAAATGGTCTGACGGTGATGTGGACATATTTGGTATAAATGTCCCGAAATAAATAAATTATCTTACTACAAGACATTTTAATTGAAAGTTAACAAAAATAGATTTTGCTACCATGGAAAGGAAAATACCTGCATATACCTGCAAATACCCTGATTAACTCTTTAGTCAGTTTCCCTATTCACTTATGGTCTTGCCTACACCTAGTGACCTGTTTTTTTTAATTATATGAGCAAAACATTTTCAATTTTATTTGAAACCGCAAGCCAGACAAAATTAAACTGGCCTATTTATATAATGAATATGAATTCGGAGGGCATAACTGATTAGATATTAAAGCATTAGACCTCTCACTAAAAGGCGTCAGTCATACAAATATTAAACTTAAATCCGAACTGGTTCTCTAGCAGATTGGTAAGAATGTCTCACCACATGTTCAAGAATGGCATTTTTCCCTTTTTTCAGATTAAAACCTCTCACTTTTGGTTATTTGAAAATAATATTATCTCCAAAATATTACTATTTTTAAAACAAGCCATAGAAAGTTGGTTGCAATTGCAGTTTAATCCACAAGAAAATACATAACAAATAATATAACAAATATTGTGGTTGAACTCAAATATACTAATTGACAAAAAAAGACATAAATTGGACTAGTGGAGTTATGTCACACATGCAGCGAACAAAAATATATGGACATTTCTGCTCTACCCAAAATCATTACCACAAAAATGGAAGAGGCAAGTGGAAGGGGGAGAAAGTAAGGAAATTGTCTGTCGTCCCTGCATTAAAGACCAAAGTTGGTTATAGATAATTGTGATAAATAAAAAAGTATAACAGTTTAATTTATTAAGGACCAAAAAAATGACAGCTGTGCCATATAGATTGCAAAATAGTTGGGAAGAGATTTTCGATGTACCGATTCCATGGCACAAGGTTTATGAACTGATACGCAAAACAACACCGCATTCAAAACTTTGAATGTTTCAATTTAAATGATTATACAAAATTCTTCCAACCAATAGAATGTTATATATAAGGGGGACATAACCATCCCAGCTCTGCAGATTTGGCTGCGAAGAGAGATCATTTGTTTTGGTATTGCACTGTCCATATGTACCTTGTTTTTGGTCGCATGTCAAGGAAAGGCTGAAGAATTGCAACATTTACCTAGAGCTAACTCTGCAGATAGCACTACTGGGTGATTTGATCAATAATATAATAATACCTTTGACAAAAATGTTTGTCTTTAATTTACAATCAGTAGAAACTATGAGAATAGAAAGGTTCAGAACTTTTGAAAAATATATGGAAAAAAGAAATCCAATATGGATGATGTTAAGAGTTCCTGAGTGACGCAGCGGTCTAAGGCAAGAGGCCTCTACAGTCCTTGGTTCGAATCCAGGCTGTATCACATCCAGCCATGATTAGGAGTCCCATAGGGCGGCGCACAATTGGCCCAGCGTCGTCCGGGTTTGGCCGGGGTAGGCCGTCATTGTAGAGAAGAGCTGATGGGTGGGACTAATAACAACAAGATAACGCATGTAAAATATACTTTGTCCGTGAAATGTATATAGGTTCAGAACCTTTGTGAAACAGCACAGTCAAAATTATATGGCAAATAGAAATCAAACTGGATGGTCTTCAGAAATAGATGGGAGGGGTTGAGGGTAGCGGAAGGATAGAAGTAAAAACAAACAAAAGATAACTATTTTAAAATAGATTGTGTCAGTAAAATGTATATAGTGAGTAGAGTATAAGCTGGAAGTAGAAGCCTAAGTGTTGTTGTTCATTAGTTTACTCCAATTAGGTGAGGGGTGGTAGGGTTTGTGGAAAATAATAAAGTAAAATATATTTTAAATATATATATATATATATATATATATATATATTATATACAGTACCAGTCAAAAGTTTGGACACTCCTACTCATTCCAGGGTTTTTCTTAGTTTTTTACTATATTCTACATTGTAGAATAATAGTGAAGACATCAAAACTATGAAATAACACATATGGAATCATGTAGTAACCAAAAAAGTGTTAAACAAATACAAATATATTTTATTCTTCAAAGTAGCCACCCTTTGCCTTAATGACAGCTTTGCACACTCTTGGCATTCTCTCAAACAGCTTCATGAGGTAGACGCCTGGAATGCATTTCAATGAAATGTGCCTTCTTAGTGTGCCTTCTTAAAAGTTAATTTGTGGAATTGTTTTCCTTCTTAATGCATTTGAGCCAATTAGTTGTGTTGTGACAAGGTAGGGTGGTATACAGAAGATAGCCCTATTTGGAAAAAGACCAAGTCCATATTATGTCAAGAACAGCTCAAATAAGCAAAGAGAAATGACAGTCCGTCATTAATTTGAGACATGAGACAAAAACTTTGACTGGTACTGTATTTTTAGATGTATTTTGTATGTGTGTACAGCACCAGTAAAAAGTTTGGACACACCTACTCATTCAAGGGTTTGTATTTGTGGAATAATCGTGACGACATCAAAACTATGAAATAACACATGTTGAATCATGTAGTAACCAAAGAAGTGTTAAACAATTCAAAAATATATTTTGTATTTGAGATTCTCCAAAGTAGTCACCCTGACACTCTTGACATTCTCTCAACCAGCTTCACCTGGAATGCTTTTCCAACAGTCTTGAAGGAATTCCCACATATGCTGGTCATGGTGCTGAAATGTGGCAAATTTGAGTAGGTATAATTAATTTCAACTGCCTGCATTTTAATTAGACTTAATTAATTACTAACAACAAGAGGGCTTTGTGTTGGAACCTATTTCTTCCTATTTCAGAAATAAAAGTTAGGCCTACCTGTTTGATAGACAAAATTAGGCTATAGGCTGCTATATCCATAGATTTGTCTGTCAATTCCTCCACCCACCATTCACTTTTTAAAAAGCCTACCTCCGTGTCAGTGAAGGGCTGTTAAGTTAAAAACAAGACTTGAATTGAGGGGTTATGAGAGCCTACCTTTTATTAAATAAAATGGCAAAAAGCACAGGCCTTTGATAGCTTAAGATTTTGAAGAAAATAAAACTGATCCGATTATATAAAGTGATCTATAACACCACTTTGGTCCGCCGTGAATTATGCTAGAAACAAGCTGTAAAATACACGGGACAGACATGACTTCGACACATATGGGGATATCATTGTTTCATTTCTTTGGCATTGAGACTGAGCTCAACAACCTTCTAAAGCTGAGGAGACAAAAAAATTGACTTTGCTTGGGAAGTATTCTAATTCTGTCACTATCAATTGATTAACTACTTAGGGAGCAGTGGGGCGCTAGCTAGCCTCTCTCATATGTTATGCATTAGCATAAATCCATAACCAAAGCGGGTCTCATAAAATGCATAAAATCGCTAATATAAAATCCCTTACCTTTCGAAGAACCTCTGCTAAGGGCTTCCCAAGTGTCCAACGAAGACATCCAATGGTTCTTTTGTTAGAAAAAGTCATTTATTATATCCATAAATCTCCGTTTGGTTGGCACGTTATGTTCATAAAATACAGCGTCCACTCGCCCATTGAACCGTGAAGAGACCACGTTCAACCTATACCTATACACTTGTCCAAGAACAATCAAACATCATTGATAATGTATCCTTAGGAACACTTTTATGTATATTTACTATAATATTTCAACCGGATTATAAACTGGACGATAGGAAAGGAAAAAAACACAGTGCCCGCGAGTCCGTGAACGCGCCTCCTCTTCTGTTTACATCCTGTGACTAGTTCGAAATTCTTCTTCTATTACCATCCAGAGCAACCTAACACCACCAAACACTGTCTAGAGACTGTTGACATCCAGTGGAAGCAATAGGTACTGCATTCTTACTCTCATATATGGCTGTTTTCAATAGGGAGGGGTTCAAAATGAGGCAATGTGTCAAAAACACTTTTTCCAGGACAGAAATTCCTCGGGTTTTCGCCTGCTATATCAGTTCTGTTATACTCACAGACAATATTTTAACCCTCTTAGAAACTTCAGAGTGTTTCCTATCCAATAGTACTAATTATGTGCATATCCTAGTTTCTGGGCCTGAGTGGCAGGCCTTTTACTTTGGGCACGCCAGACTCTCCAAAACCGACACCTCAGCTGCCGCTCCCTAAGAAGTTAAGCTATTTACTTTCTGTACAATAGAATACGTTTAAACCCAGAGAGCTTTTAGGGAAACACTTGTGACCTTCTCTCGTTGGTTTAAGCTATGGAATACGAGTAGACAGAAGTTAAAGCTTACATTTTTCTGCGTCGGTAGGCCTACTCTGTCTGGGGTGGAAATATAGGACTAACTTTTAAAAGTACCATGCTCAGATTCCTAATGATGTCTCAGATTGAATTATTTGAAAACATGGACAGTTTCATTGCAAATTTGATAGTCTGAAATATGATTTGGCATTGGAGAAATATGATACGATGAACACACAAGCCTTTCTCTGTGTCCATTTTTAGCCTGTCATTTCGGTAATTTGTGTGGTATTATGCAAAATTACGTGGAATTGCATGAAATGTTTATAAAAGGGATTTTTTTCTCAGACCTGCAAATATGATGATAGATTCATGCAATGCTTTTGCTATAAAGGAAATCTTTCCACCCCTACTCTTGTCCACGGTGGTTTGCGAACCCACAATCTTCTGGCCTGCACTATTAAAATTCCTGCGTTGCCGTGTAATGCTTACAGGACGAAGAACAGTTTCTAAAACTGCATATCTAAGGCTCTGGTGTGTCCAAGTGAGGGTAAATGGTAGACATGTTCTCTGCTATCCACTTTGTTTTAATTATTATTTTGGGTATAGGGAGGGTTTAGGTAAAATATATTTTGCTGAAGGGAGGGGCCACCATTTTGACTTCATATAGGTCAGATTTTCTCCATGTAATCCTTATTCTAAATAATGTTTACTCCCTAAAATATAAAAATATATCACTTTTGCTACAAACTGTCAAAATGTAGACCATAATTGACGTGTTTCACTATAACTAAAACTAAAACATATTGTTTTCAATTTTTTTTTATGAAAGTTACTCTTTAACGGAAAACTCGCAGTAAACGTTATGAACAATTTTCCATTTGTCACATTCCTAATGGTAACACCATCTGAGGAGAATAACAGTATTTCAACCCCACATTACAAATGTGAAAAACAATTACATTTGCAGTTTCGTATGATAAAATATTTCACGTGAATATCTCAATTTCACATGGGGAATTGCAAGTTCACATGTAAAAAACAATCACGTGGAAGTTTTTCACATATGAAACTGGAAATTAGATTTTCACGTGATTGATTTTCACCTGTGATTTTTTTTCACGTGATTTATTTTCACTTGCAATTTCACATGTGAAAGTGAGATTTTCACACTTTTATGTTTTTTTTACATGTGAAACGGCAACTGTGATTTTTACATGTGAATGTTTTTCACGTGAAATTTCAATTCAATATGTGAAAGTGCGATTTTCACATTTTGAACGTTTTTCACATGTGAAACTGCAAACTGCAATTCACATGAGGTGAAAACATCTTAAGTGAAAATGTTGTGTTAAGTTGTAAACCAAACATTCTGAAGGTATTCAGACCGCTTGACTTTTTACACATTTTGCTACGCTACAACCTTTTTCTAAAATGTATTAAATAAAATAAATTTGGCATCAATCTACACACAATACCTCATAATGACAAAGCAGAAACTGGTTTTTAGAATTGTTTTCTAATTTATAAAAAAAAATGAATAACATCAATACCTTATTTACCTTTGCTATGAGACTCGAATTTGAGCACAGTTGCATCCTGTTTCCATTGATCATTCTTGAGATGTTCTACAACTTGATTGGAGTTCATTTGTAGTAAATTCAATTGATTGGACATGATTTGGAAAGGCACACATACAGTGGGGCAAAAAAGTATTTAGTCAGCCACCAATTGTGCGAGTTCTCCAACTTAAAAATATGAGAGAGGCCTGTAATTTTCATCATAGGTACACTTCAACTATGACAGACGAAATGAGAAAAAGAAATCCAGAAAATCACATTGTAGGATTTTTAATTTATTTATTTGCAAATTATTGTGGAAAATAAGTATTTGGTCAATAACAAAAGTTTATCTCAATACTTTGTTATATACCCTTTGTTGGCAATGACAGAGGTCAAACGTTTTCTGTAAGTCTTCACAAGGTTTTCACACACTGTTGCTGGTATTTTGGCCCATTCCTCCATGCAGATCTCCTCTAGAGCAGTGATGTTTTGGGGCTGTCGCTGGGCAACACGGACTTTCAACTCCCTCCAAAGATTTTCTATGGGGTTGAGATCTGGAGACTGGCTAGGCCACTCCAGGACCTTGAAATGCTTCTTACGAAGCCACTCCTTCGTTGCCCGGGCGGTGTGTTTGGGATCATTGTCATGCTGAAAGACCCAGCCACGTTTCATCTTCAATGCCCTTGCTGATGGAAGGAGGTTTTCACTCAAAATCNACTTCAGACGGGCCTGAACATGTACTGGCTTAAGCAGGGGGACACGTCTGGCACTGCAGGATTTGAGTCCCTGGCGGCGTAGTGTGTTACTGATGGTAGGCTTTGTTACTTTGGTCCCAGCTCTCTGCAGGTCATTCACTAGGTCCCCCCGTGTGGTTCTGGGATTTTTGCTCACCGTTCTTGTGATCATTTTGACCCCACGGGGTGAGATCTTGCGTGGAGCCCCAGATCGAGGAAGATTATCAGTGGTCTTGTATGTCTTCCATTTCCTAATAATTGCTCCCACAGTTGATTTCTTCAAACCAAGCTGCTTACCTATTGCAGATTCAGTCTTCCCAACCTGGTGCAGGTCTACAATTTTGTTTCTGGTGTCCTTTGACAGCTCTTTGGTCTTGGCCATAGTGGAGTTTGGAGTGTGACTGTTTGAGGTTGTGGACAGGTGTCTTTTATACTGATAACAAGTTCAAACAGGTGCCATTAATACAGGTAACGAGTGGAGGACAGAGGAGCCTCTTAAAGAAGAAGTTACAGGTCTGTGAGAGCCAGAAATCTTGCTTGTTTGTATGTGACCAAATACTTATTTTCCACCATAATTTGCAAATAAATTCATTAAAAATCCTACAATGTGATTTTCTGGATTTGTTTTCCTCATTTTGTCTGTCATAGTTGAAGTGTACCTATGATGAAAATTACAGGCCTCTCTCATCTTTTTAAGTGAGAGAACTTGCACAATTGGTGGCTGACTAAATACTTTTTTGCCCCACTGTATAAGGTCCCACAATTGACAGTGCATGCCAATGCAAAAACTAAGCCATGAAGTCAAAGGAATTGTCGGTAGAGCTCCGAGACAGAATTGTGTCGAGGCACAGATCTTGAGAAGGGTACCCAAAAAATGTCTGCAGCATTTAAGATGCCCAAGAACACAGTGGCCTCCATCATTCTTAAATGGAAGAAGTTTGTAACCATCAAGACTCTTCCTAGAGCTGGCCTCCCGGCTAAACTGAGAAATCCTCAGAGAAGGGCCTTGGTCAGAGAGGTGACCACGAACCCGATGGTCACTCTGACAGAGCTCCAGAGTACCTCTGTGGAGATGGGAGAACCTTCCAGAAGGACAACCATCTCTGCAGCACTCAATCAGGCTTTTATGGTTAAGTGGCGAGATGGAAGCAACTCCAAAGTTAAAGGCACGACAGCCCGCTTGGAGTTTGCCAAAAGGCACCTACAGGACTCAGACCATGAGAAACAAGATATTTTTTGTCTGATGAACAAGATTGGACTCTTTGGCCTGAATGCCAAGCGTCACGTCTTGAGGAAACCAGGCACCATCCCTACGGTGAAGCATGGTGTTGGCATCTTTGAGGATGTTTTTGAGGATGTTTTTCAGCGGCAGGGACTGGGAGACTAGTCAGGATCGATGGAAATATGAATGGAGCAAAGTACAGAGAGAACCTTGGTGAAAACCTGCTCCAGAGCGCTCAGGACCTCAGACTGAGGCGAAGGTTCACCTTCCAACAGGACACCGCAAGAGTGGCTTCGGGACAAGTCTCTGAATGTCCTTGAGTGGCCTAGTCAGAGCCCGGACTTGAACTCAATCTAACATCTCAGGAGATGCCTGAAAATAGCTGTGCAGCGACGCTCCCCATCTAACCTGACAGAGCTTGAGAGGATCTTAAGAGAAGAATGATAGAAACTCCCCAAATACAATTGCTCCAAGCTTGTAGCGTCATACCCAAGAAGACTCAATGCTGTAATTTCTGCCAAAGGTGCTTTAACAAAGGACTGATTAAAGGGTCTGAATACTTACAGTTGAAGTCGGAAGTTTACATACACCTTAGCCAAATACATGTAAACTCAGTTTTTCACAATTCCTGACATTTCATCCTAGTAAAAATTCCCTGTCTTAGGTCAGTTAGGATCACCACTTTATTTTAAGAATGTGAAATGTCATAATAATAGTAGTTTATTTCAGCTTTTATTTCTTTCATCACATTCCCAGTGGGTCAGAAGTTTACATACACTCAATTCGTATTTGGTAGCATTGCCTTGAAATTGTTTAACTTAGGTCAAACGTTTCAGTTAGCCTTCCACAAGCTTCCCACAATAAGATCGGTGAATTTTGGCCCATTCCTCCTGACAGAGCTGGTGTAACTGAGTCAGGTTTGTAGGCCTACTTGCTCGCACACGCTTTTTAAGTTCTGCCCACAATTTTTCTACAGGATTGAGGTCAGGGCTTTGTGATGACCACTCCAATACCTTGACTTTGTTGTACTTAAGCCATTTTGTCACAACTTTGGAACTATGCTTGGGGTCATTGTCCATTTGGAAGACCCATTTGCGACAAAGCTTTAACTTCCTGACTGATGTCTTGAGATGTTGCTTCAATATATCCAAATAATGTTCCTTCTTCATGATGCCATCTATTTTGTGAAGTGCACCAGTCCCGCCTGCAGCAAAACATCCCCACAACATGATGCTGCCACCCCCGTGCTTCATGGTTGGGATGGTGTTCTTCGGCTTGCAAGCCTCCCCCTTGTTCCTCCAAACATAACGATGGTCATTATGGCCAAACAGTTCTATTTTTGTTTCATCAGACCAGAGGACATTTCTCCAAAAAGTACAATCTTTGTCCCCATGTGCAGTTGCAAACCGAAGTCTGGCTTTTTTATGGCGGTTTTGGAGCTGTGGCTTCTTCCTTGCTGAGTGGCCTTTCAGGTTATGTCGATATAGGACTCGTTTTACTGTGGATATAGATACTTTTGTACCTGTTTCCTCCAGCATCTTCACAAGGTCATTTGCTGTTGTTCTGGGATTGATTTGCACTTTTCGCACCAAAGTACGTTCATCTCTAGGAGACAGAAGGCGTCTCCTTCCTGAGTGGTATGACGGCTGCGTGGTCCCATGGTGTTTATACTTGCGTACTATTGTTCGTACAAAAAATCAGGCGTTTGGAAATTGCTCCCAAGGATGAACCAAACTTGTGGAGGTGTACATTTTTTTCTGATGTCAAGCAAAGAGGCACTGAGTTTGAAGGTAGGCCTTGAAATACATCCACAGTTACAACTCCAATTGACTCAAATGATGTCATTTAGCCTATCAGAAGCTTCTAAAGCCATGACATAATTTTCTGGAATTGTCCAAGCTGTTTAAAGGCACAGTCAAGTTAGTGTATGTAAACTTCTGACCCACTGGAATTGTGATACAGTGAATAATAAGTTAAATAATTTGTCTGTAAACAATTGTTGGAAAAATTACTTCTCATGCACAAAGTAAATGTCCTAATCGACTTGCCAAAACTATAGTTTGTTAACAAGAAATTTGTGGAGTGGTTGAAAACGAGTTTTAATGTGTATGTTAACTTCCGACTTCAACTGTATGTAAATGTTATATTTCAGTTATTTATTTTTAATATATTTGCAAACATTTCTAAAAACCTGTTTTTGCTATGTCATTATGGGTTATTGTGTGTAGATTGATGAGGGAAAAAAACAATTTAATCCATTCCTATAATGTTTCAGAGAGAATCTCATCTCTAAAAGGCTGCAGTAGGCTCCTCTTGCCAAAAAAGCACTTACTGCAAGTGTTAAGTGATGTAAAATCATAGCCAACATTATAAAATAAATATTTCCTTTAAATCAAAATCTGGTTTATTTGCACCATTTTAGTTACACTTATGCATTGGCCTTGTGTTAAGCTAGATTTATGCTAGTTTGTAAATTAATCTTATCCTGTGAAGGCAATGCAATTCACCATGTTCAACCAGCTCAGGTAATTCTTATGGAGATGCCAGACTAAAACAAAGAAACTACAGATATGGATTTATGAACTATTAGCCGCAACAATTAGGCAATTGTAGCAATCAAACAATCAATCAATTGATCAGCTTCACAATTTGATTGTGTCATTAGAGGTTCAGACAATCATAGTGGTTGTGTGTGGTCATGTGTTCCACAGGTCATCCAGACCATCAGCGCCGTGGACAAGGATGAGCCTCCCAGTGGTCATCGCTTCTACTTTTCCCTACCTGTGTCTGTGGCCGGCAACACCAACTTCACTCTCCGTGACAACAAAGGTAGCTGTCTCCTCCTTGTCACATTACTCCAGTTATCTCCCAACAGTCCATTACTGACAACAGAGAAGAATGTGAGGAACATTTGTAATGTAAGGGATCAGGGTTTGTATGGTATGTAAGATCAGAGTCAACCATGGCCACAACAGTACTGCAAGTATGGATTGAGAAGTGTTCTTTGTAAAAATTTGATTTTCAAACATTAGACATTTCAAGACCTTTTTGATTGAATGTAGTTCCTGAAATAAACTTTCTGAGGATGATTCGGATGGCTTATTCACTTTTAAATCCATTCCATGGATAAGAATATCTATGAATTAAGTGCAGGTTTAGAAGTGTGGAGGCAAAAACAGGTTTTGAAATGTAATGACCCAATTTGAAAGTATAATTTCATCTATAACGGTATCATGCCCATTTGCACAAAATATTTTCCTCCTATGTATATTTTTTCTGGTCTGGACTACCCTGACATTGTGCCTCTGAGCTTTCTCTTCTATTCCTCAGTTCTTACTATTCATATGTCACTGCCCAATTGAAAAAATGCTATATACTGTATATACTGTAGTAATTGCTGTAGTGTTTTTGCTGATTAGTATACTGTAGTATTTACTGTTGTGTTTTTGCGGACTGTAGTATACTGTAGTATTTACTGTAGTGTTTTTGTAGACTGTTGTATACTGTAGTATTTACTGTAGTGTTTTTGCAGATTGTTGTACAAATCATAAAAAACTAAGCAAAAACAAAGCATAAAAACAGAACACAGTATAGAGTTGTCGCTGCAGCTATAGTATATGTGATTTGTGAGATACAGAAATCTCCTATATTTAAAGTTGCTTTAAAATATAGATATATAGATGATATCAATAATTCTAGGGTTGATCCACAGTCTTTAGGCTCATCACAGACCATGCAGGATTTGATCTCTAAATACTCTTCCCCTTCTTCCTGACTGATCATGTTCATGACCCTCTCTTCCAGACAACACGGCGTCTATCGTAACGAAACGTGGAGGGTTTCGTAGACGGGAACAGATGCTGTACCGACTGCCCGTGTTGATTGTCGACAGTGGAAGCCCCGCCCTCAGTAGCACCAACACCTTATCAATGAACGTGTGTGCCTGTGACTCGGACGGTGTGGCCCAATCGTGTGGAGCCGTGCCATACATACTTCCTGCCGGCCTCAGTACAGGGGCCCTGGTCGCTATTCTGGGATGCATCATTACACTGCTGGGTATTTTTTATTTAACCTTTATTTAACTAGGCAAGTCAGTTTAGAACAAATTCTTATTTACAATGACAGCCTAACAGAAGGCAAAAGGCCTTCTGCGGGGACGGAGGCTGGGATTAAAAATAAAATAAAAATATAGGACAAAACACACATCACGACAAGAGAGACACCACAACACTACATAAAGAGAGACCTAAGACAACACATGAAAACACAGCATGGTAGCAACACAACATGACAACAACATGGCATCAGCACAACATGGTAGCAGCACAAAACATGGTACAAACATTATTGGGCACAGACAACAGCACAAAGGGCAAGAAGGTAGAGACATCAATACATCACGTGAGGCAGCCACAACGGTCAGTAAGAGTGTCCATGATTTAAGTCTTTGAATGAAAAGATGGAGATAAAACAGTCCAGTTTGAGTGTTTTTTGCAGCACATTCCAGTTGCTAGCTGCAGCGAACTGAAAAGAGGAGCGACCCAGGGATGTGTGTGCTTTGGGGACCTTCAACAGAATGTGACTGGCAGAACGGATGTTGTATGTGCAGGATGAGGACTGCAGTAGGTATCTCAGAGGGGGGAGTGAGGCCTAAGAAGGTTATAAGCATCAACCAGTGGATCTTGCTATGGGATTACAGAGATGACCAGTTTACAGAGTAGTAGAGTGCAGTGATGTGTCCTATAAGGAGCATTCGTGGCAAATCTGATGGCCGAATGGTAAAGAACATCTAGCCTCTCAAGAGCACCCTTACCTACCGATCTATAAATTACATCTCCGCAATCTAGCATGGGTAGGATGGTCATCTGAATCAGGGTTAGTTTGGCAGCTGTGGTGAAAGAGGAGGGATTACGATAGAGGAAACCATGTCTAGATGTAACCTTTGAAATGTGCTGAGAGAAGGACAGTGTACCGTCAAGCTCTAAACCCTCAGAGGTAGTAATCACACCGGGGCATTCTTCTTACCAAACCACATGACCTTTGTTTTGGAGGTGTTCAGAACAAGGTTAAGGACAGAGATAGCTTGTTGGACACTAAGAAAGCTTTGTTGTAGAGCTGAGTATAAGCTGAGCATAAGACTGTTTCATCTGCATGTAAATGGATGAGAGAGCTTCCTACTGCTTGAGCTCTGTTGTTGATGTAAATTGAGAAGAGTGTGGGGCCTAGGATCGAGCCTTCGGGTACTCCCTTGGTGACAGGCAGTGGCTGAGACAGCAGATGTTCTGACTTTATACACTGCACTCTTTGAGAGAGGTAGTTAGCAAACCAGGCCAAAGACACCTCAGGAACACCAATACTCCTTAGCCATCCCACAAGAATGGAATGGTCTACCGTATCAAAAGCTTTGGCCAAGGCTGCAGTGACACATCCAGAAAGCCAGTCAGTTGATTATTAACACGTTTTTCCAACACTTTTGATAAACATGGCAAAATATAAATTGGCCTATTACAGTTAGGATCAGCTTGATCTCCCCCTTTAAATAAAGGATGCACTGTGGCTGCCTTCCAAGCAATGGGAACCTCCACAGAGAGGAGAGACAGGTTAAAAAGGTCAGAGATAGGCTTGGGGAAGATCAACCACGATGACATCTATGGGTAGTATTCTCATATTATTTCCATGTTCTTGAATGTCCGTTTTCAACGTTTTTAGAGAACTTACTAATGTGATTGTACCGTGCATTCGGAAAGTATTCAGACCCCTTGACGTTTTCAACATTTTGTTTTACGTTATAGCCTTATTCTAAAATGGATTCAATTGTTTTTTTCCCCCAATAAAAGCTACACACAATACCCCATAATGACAAAGCAAAAATATGTCTTTAGGCATTTTTGCAAATGAATAAAAACTGGAAATATCACATTAAATTAGGTATTCGGACCCTTTACTCACTACTTTGTTGAAGCTGCAGCAATTACAGCCTTGAGTCTTCTTGGGTATGACGCTACAAGCTTGGCACACCTGTATTTGGGGAGTTTCTCCCATTCTTCTCTGCAGATCCTCTCAAGCTCTGTCAAGTTGGATGGGGAGCATCACTGCACAGCTATTTTCAGCTCTCTCCAGAGATGTTTGATCCGGTTCAAGTCCGGGCTCTGGCTGGGCCACTCAAGGACATTCAGGGACTTGTCCCGAAGCCCCTCCTGTGTTGTCTTTGCTGTGTGCTTAGGGTCATTTTCCTGTTGGAAGGTCAATCGTTGCTCCTTTCTGAGGTCCAGGTTTTCATCAAGGAACTCTCCGTACTTTGCTCCGTTCATCTTTCCCTCGATCCTGACTAGTCTTCCAGTTCCTGCCGCTGAAAAACACCCCCACAGCATGATGCTGCCACCACCATGCTTCACCGTAGGGATGGTGGCAGGTTTCCTCCAGACATGATGCTTGGCATTCAGGCCAAATGGTTCAATCTTGTTTTCATCAGACAAGAGAATCTTGTTTCTCATGGTCTGAGTCCTTTAGGTGCCTTTTGGCAAACTCCAAGCAGGCTGTCATGTGCCTTTTACTCAGGAGTGGCTTCTGTCTGGCCACTCTACTATAAAGGCCTGATTGGTGGAGTGCTGCAGAGATGGTTGCCCTTCTGGAAGGTTCTCCCATCTCCACAGAGGAACTCTGGAGCTCTGTCAGAGTGACCATCGGGTTCGTGGTCACCTCCCTGACCAAGGCCCTTCTCCCCCGATTGCTCAGTTTGGCCGGGTGGCCAGCTCTAGGAAGAGTCTTGGTGGTTTAAGAATAATGGAGTTATGTGTTGTTGGGGACCTTCAATGCTGCAGAAATGCTTTTTTACCCTTCTCCAGATCTGTGCCTCGACACAATCCTGTCTTGGAGCTCTACGGACAATTCCTTCGACCTCATGGCTTGGATTTTGCTCTGACATGCACTGTCAACTGTGGGACCTTATATAGACAGGTGTGTGCCTTTCCAAATCATGTCCAATCAATTGAATTGACCACTGGTGGACTCCAATCAAGTTGTAGAAACATCTCTTGGATGATCAATGGAAACAGGATGCACCTGAGCTCAATTTCAAGTCTCATAGCAAAGTGAATACTTATGTAAATAAGGTATTTCTGTTTTTTATATTTAATACATTTGCAATCATTTCTAAAATCCTGTTTTAGCGTTGTCGTTATGGGGTATTGTGTGTAGATTGATGATTTTTTTTAATGTATTTAATCAATTTTAGAATAAGGCTGTAACGTAACAAAATATGGAAAAAGTCAAGGGGTCTGAATATTTTCCGAATGCAATGAATGAGTTTATTCAGCAAACAAGGGACTTCCTGAGGACATTCGGCGACGTTCCCATCAGGTCGTTTAACATAATCCCACTGACATTCTGAGAACATTCTAAGAATGTTGCGTGGTGGTCCCAAGGGAACGTTCTCTTGGGGACCTTTTTATAGTTCATGGTTTGATCTGTGGACATCTTTAGGACGCTCTTGGGACGTTGTGTCATGGTGACCTGAACATTCTTGGGACGTTATGTCATGGTCGGTTGGAGGTTTTGTCTAGATACTGGAATGTCCCGGGGACGTCCCGGAGGACGTTTTTAGGACATTCTTTGTGCATTGTGTCATGGTCCCCTGGAGGTTTTGTCTTGTTCATGGTTTGTCCCGGAGACATCCCAGAGGACCTTTTTTAGCATGTTCTTGGGACATTTTGTCATGGTCCCCTAGAAGATTGGCCAGTTTCTGGATAGTCCCGGGGACATATTCAATTAACATAACAACATAACCAGCAGAGGTGTCACAAAACTCAAAAATAGCGATAAAATAAATTGCTTACCTTTGAAGATCTTCCTCTGATGGCATACCCAAGCGTCCCGTTTACACAATAAAAGGTAATTTTGTTCGATAAAGTCCCTCTTTATATCCATAAAGCTCCGTTTGGTTGGCACGTTTTGTTCAGTAATCCACCTGCCCAAAGGCGTTCACCAATGCAGACAAACAATATCCCAAAAGTACCAGTAAAGTTCGTCGAAACAAGTCAAACAGCGTTTCTAATCAATACTCAGATACCCTAAAATGAATATAAATGATACTATTTTAGACAGAATATAGCCTGTTGAATAGGAAAGAAAAAGAGCTAAGAGTGCGCTCACTGTTACGCGCGAAATCCATAACAGTACACTTCACTAGACCTAGAGAAGAACATATCTTACTCCCATGTTTATTCAAGATAAAAGCTTGAAACCTTTTCTAAAGACTGTTGGCATCTAGTGGAAGCCATAGGAACTGCAATCTGGGAGCTATTCCCCTATATAACCAATAGGCCTTCAATTGAAAACTGGTTACCTCAAAAAATCTCACTTCCTGGATGGATTTTGCTCGGGTTTTCGCCTGCCACATCAGTTCTGTTATACTCACAGACATTATTGTAACAGTTGTAGAAACTTCAGAGTGTTTTCTATCCAAAGCTACTAATTATATGCATATCCTAGCTTTTGGGCCTGAGTAACAGGCAGTTTACTTTGGGCACGATTTTTATCCGAACTTCAATATACTGCCCCCTAGCCCAAACAGGATAAGTAAAGAAATTAAATGGTAAGGGGGTTTTAAGGTAAGTGGTACCCTGTTCAGCTAAAATATTAATCATTGACGTGATTACTACTGACTTTTCTATATGACCCCACCTGGGATTTGAACTCAACAACCTCTGGAATTGAGGATATGCTGATCTTTCTGCTGCGCCACAAACTAGAATATTAGAAGTCCTCTACACATTTATTACCTACAATACATCTCTGCACTTAGCAAAAGAGTGGATCTGCAATGCTATTTTAGTTATCAGTTAATCTGACTATTCTGTAATTTATTTCATTTACTTATTTCAGCAATTTGAGTTTGGGTTTTCAGTATAGTTGGGGCATATTATTCTGTTTTATTGTTACTCCTGAATAACTACGATAAATATAATAGTTTTTCTTCAGTGTATATTTAACAGAGCTGTGATTGACTTTGAAGTGGAAAGTGTTGAAATAGGCCTACATGTGAAATCAGTCATTGAGAATGTTTACATGCACAGTAATAATTAGATAATAAACTGATTATGGCAGTAGGCAGATTATGCAAAAGTCATCTAAACACCTTACTCTGCTTATCTTAATCGGCGTCTGTTCAAAATCAAAGTAAGCATAGGCCGATTAATGACTGCACTTGTAAATGAGATTTAATTAACTAAAGCACAAAGAAAATGCAACAGTGAACCATCACCAATGGTCTTTATTATTACCCATTAAATCCAGAGACAGGGTTTTTACACCACATCACAGCACAGTCAGAATCATAGTTTCATGCGCTGGTGAACTTAATTGAACGTTGGGATGGAGTCTTAATGGGATATACAATAGGGCCAGCCAAAACTCACTTACATTTTAGTTCCCAAAAGTGAACCTTCTTTTTATTGCAAAGGAGAATACTTTTTGTAATAAATGAGAAGATGAAAAGAGCAACAAGGGAAAGAGTTAGTGGTGGAGTTCTGAACCCAGCATTGCTAATGAAAAGCAACTGCATGGCCCCAAGCCATAGGCTTAGAACTAATGGCTTCCAGTCCAAGCCTATGTCTGTTTTTGTGCGTATGCGTGTATATGGGTGCGTTTACATGAGCTGATCCGTGGGGTGCATGAGTCCTCATCTGCCTTCATCAGTCTGTGCTGCTTAACTTTGTCTCCTTATACTCCATTCTCTCTCTCCTCCACTTCTTCTCTGCTCTCCCCTTCCCCTTCTCCATGCATGCCCCTCCTCCATCCCTGCCTGCCTCCCCCTCTTGCATTAATATTCTGTGCACAACCATTTCTCTCTCCTCTCTGTCCTGGCTCCCAGATCTTGCGTCTCCATCAACGCATGTTTCAATTTGCGGCACTGCAATTGGGGGCGTGATTGCGAGTGATTGCATTGTTTTGGCTGAGAGGAGAGCCCAGAGAGAGTCCAGGGGTGTGGCTGCTTCTGCATCCTCAGGTGCTGTCAGCCCAGGTGTCCTCCAGCCATCGTAGAGTAGAACAGGGCCTCGTTTTCCAAAAGCCTTCGTAGCGTTATGATCATCGTTAGAACCTTATGAGGTGTTTCCCAGAGCCTTCATTAGTAATGTGGGTCTTAAAAACATTTGCACATCTACAAGTGATACAGACCATACATAGAGCAGTCAAGGTAATAATGAAATGCTTTTTTCCCCTTCCGCGTCACTTCATTCACAAAAGATCTCCATTAAACATAGAACCAAGATGTTTAGGCGGTCTGACTATGACTGCCGATAACGTCAGAACAATTTTATGGGCCTCCCTCTGACACCGCCAAGTATATAGGTCCTGGATGGCAGGATGCTTGGCCCCAGTGATGTACTGGGCAGTACGCACTACCCTCTGTAGCGCCTGACGGTCGGATACCAAGCAGTTCCCATACAAGGTGATGATGCAACCAGTCAGGATGCTCTCGATTGTGCAGCTGTAGAACTTTTTGAAGATCTGGGGATCCATACCAAATATTTTCAGTCTCTTGAGCGGGTAAAGGCATTGTTGTGTCCTCTTCACAACTTTCTTGGTGTGTTTGAACCATAGTTTGAACTTGAAACTCTCGACCCGCTCCACTACAGCCCTGTCGATGTGAATGGGGCGTGTCCGGCCATCCTTTTCCTGTAGTCCACGATCATCTCCTTTCTCTTGCTCAGGTTGAGGGAGCTGTTGTCCTGGCACCACACTACCAGGTCTCTGACCTCCTCCCTATAGGCTGTCTCATCATTGTCGGTGATCAGGCCTACCACCGTTGTGTCGTAAGCAAACTTAATTATGGTGTTGGAGTCATGCTTGGCCACGCAGTCGTGGGTGAACAGGGAGTACAGGAGGGGACTAAGCATGCACCCCTGAGGGGCCCCCGTGTTGAGGATCAGCATGGCAGATGTGTTGTTGCCTGCCCTTACCACCTGGGGGCGGCCCTTCAGGAAGTCCAGGATTCTCACATAGGTGTTCCTTTTGTCCATGTGGAATAGGGCAGCTAGGAGTGCGATTGAGAATGCGTCATCTGTGGATCTGTTGGGGCGGTATGCGAATTGGCGTGGGTCTAGTGTTTCCGGGATGATGGTGTTGACCCGCCTTTCAAAGCACTTCATGGCTACTGACGTGAGTGCTACGGGGTGGTAGTCATTTAGGCAGGTTAACTTCACTTTCTTGGGCACAGACTATGGTGGTCTGCTTGAAACATGTGGGTATTACAGACTCGGTCAGGGAGTGGTTGAAAATGTCAGTGAAGACACTTGCCAGGTGGTCCACGCATGCTCTGAGTACATGTCCAGGTAATCCGTCTCGCCCCGCGGGCTTGTGAATGTTGACCTGTTTAAAGGTCTTGCTCATATCAGCTACAGAGAGCGTGATCACACAGTCGTCAAGAACAGCTGGCACTCTCCTGCATGCTTCAGTGTTGCTTTTCTCGAAGCGAGCATAAAGGCATTCAGTCCGTCTGGTAGGCTCGCGTCACTGGGCAGCTCGCAGCTGGGTTTCCCTTTGTAGTCCGTAATAGTTTGCAAGGCATGCAAAATTCGACGAGCGCCCCACTCCCGACACTACCCGGTGACCATATAAGGGCATATGAATGCAGGACCTATTGCTTCCTCTGGATGTCAACAGTCTCGAGAAAGTGTTCTGATTCTTTTTAGATGCTTTTAGAGCAGAGAAGAAGACGAATAAGGAAGTGTCCACGCAGATGTCGCTCCCGGCTGGAGCGTTCTTTGGTTTTTCCCTTTCTTATCGCCCAGTTTATATTCCGGTTGAAATATTATACTATTTATACATAAAAGTGTTCCTAAAGATACATTTAAAATCATGTTTGATTGTTCTTGGACAAGTTTATAGGTATAAGTTGAACGAGTTCTCTTCATGTTTCAATGGACGATTGGAGGCTCTATTTTCTCATTATAACGCGCCAACCAAACGGAGATTTCTGGATATAATACATTACTTTTTCTAACAAAAGAACCATGGATTGTCTTCATTGGACACTTGCGAAGCCCTCAGCAGAAGTTCTTCAAAAGGTAATTGATTTGTTTTCGCTGTGAAATGTGTTTTCTGTGAACCGTGAAGGCTTATGAATTCATGCTAATGGAAAAATATGTGGGGTGCTATCCTCAAACAATCAAATGTGGTGCTTTCGCCGTAAAGCCTTTTTGAAATCTGACAACGCTGTGATATTGCCAAGAAGCAAAGCTTTTGATGACTATGAAACACTTGTATATTGATGCATGCTTAATAATTCAACTTTTGGATTTTGAATTTGGCGCCTTGCATTTCACCTGGTAGTGTCGGGAGTGGGGCGCTAGCGCCCCAGCGCACCTTGCTGCTCCTTAAGAAGTTAAGCATCCGATTATTAGTGTCCTGCTCCTTGAAAGCGGCAGCTCTAGCCTTTGATATGTACATTTGAATTCGGAAGTTTACATACACTTAGGTTGGAGTCATTAAACCTTGTTTTTCAACCACTCCACACATTTCTTGTTAACAAACTATAGTTTTTGGCAAGTCAGTTAAGACATCTACTTTGTGCATGATATAAGTCATTTTTCCCACAATTGTTTACAGACAGATTATTTCACTTATAATTCACTGTATCACAATTCCAGTGGGTCAGAAGTTTACATACAATAGGTTGACTGTGCCTTTAAACAGCTTGGAAATTTTCAGAAAATTATATCATGGCTTTAGAAGCTTCTGATAGGCTAATTGAAGGTGTATCTGTGGATGTATTTCAAGGCCTACCTTCAAACTCAGTGCCTCCTTGCTTGACATCATGGGAAAATGAAAAGAAGACAGCCAAGACCTCAGGAAAACAGACCTGTACATGTCTGGTTCATCCTTTGGAGCAATTTCCAAACGCCTGCAGGTACAACGTTCATCTGTACAAACAATAGTACGCAAGTACAAACACCATGGGACAACGCAGCCATCATACCGCTCAGGAAGGAGACACGTTTTTTCTCCTAGAGATGAACACACTTTGGTGCGAAAAGCGCAAATCAATCCCAGAACAACAGCAAAGGACCTTGTGAAGATGCTGGAGGAAACAGGCTGCTCAGCAAGGAAGAAGCCACTGCTCCAAAACCGCCATAAAAAAAACAAGACTACGGTTTGCTACTGCACAAAGATCATACTTTTTGGAGAAATGTCCTCTGGTCTGATGAAACAAAAATATAACTACTTGCCCATAATGACCATCGTTATGTTTGGAGGATTAAGCGGGAGGCTTGCAAGCCGAAGAACACCATCCCAACCGTGAAGCACGGGTGTGGCAGCATCCTATTGTGGTGGTGGTTTGCTGCAGGAGGGACTGGTGCACTTCATAAAATAGATGGCATATTGAAGTAACATGTCAAGACATCAGTCAGGAAGTAAAAGCTTGTTCGCAAATGGGTCTTCCAAATGAACAATGACCTCAAGCATACTTCCAAAGTTGTGGCAAAATGGCTTAGGGACAACGAAGTCAAGGTATTGGAGTGGCCATCACAAAGCCCTGACCTCAATCCCATAGAAAGTGTGTGGGCAGAACTGAAAAAGCGTGTGCGAGCAAGGAGGCCTACAAACCTGACTCAGTTACACCAGCTCTGTCAGGAGGAATGGGCCAAAATTCACCCAACTTATTGTGGGTAGCTTATGGAAGGCTACCCGAAATGTTTGACTCAAGTTAAACAAATTAAAGGAAATGCTACCAAATACTAATTGAGTGTATGTAAACTTCTGACCCACTTGTGAATGTGATGAAAGAAATAAAAGCTGAAATAAATCCTTCTCTCTACTATTATTCTGACATTTCACATTCTTAAAATAAAGTAGTGATCCTAACTGACCTAAGACAGGGAATTTTTACTAGGATTAAATGTCAGGAATTGTGAAAAACTGAGTTTAAATGTATTTGGCTAAGGTGTATGTAAACTTCCGACTTCAACTGTACGTATGGTCACTGTGGGGACGACGTCTTCGATGCACTTATTGGTGAAGCCAGTGACTGAGGTGGTATACTCCTCAATGCCATTGTATGAATACCGGAACATTTTCCAGCCTGTGCTAGCAAAACAGTCCTGTAGCATCTGCGTAGTTTGACCACTTCAGTATTGAGCGAGTCACTGGTACTTCCTGCCTAAGTTTTTGCTTGTTAGCACGAATCAGGAGGATAGAATTATGGTCAGATTTGCCAAATGGAGGGTGAGGGATGGATTTTTATGCGTCTCTGTGTGTGGAGTGAAGGTGGTCTAGAGTTTGTTT
Organism: Hucho hucho; assembly: GCA_003317085.1. Classification (NCBI taxonomy): domain Eukaryota; kingdom Metazoa; phylum Chordata; class Actinopteri; order Salmoniformes; family Salmonidae; genus Hucho; species Hucho hucho. The sequence goes on from QNTS01002440.1 coordinate 134,663, forward strand.
TTCCTCTGGTTGCACATGAGACATGCTGGTAGAAATTAGGTAAAACATGTAATTTTATTGTTCTTGTCTCTCGACCGTAGCAGATGATCTACATGAACGTTGACATGGCGATGACCAACTTCAACTCGATAAGTTAAATGTCCTCTGCAAGATCGCACCTGAGTTCCACAGGCGCTTGAAATTACATGCCATCACCCACTCTCTCTCTTTGAATTCTCTGACAGTCTTGAGTGTCTGTCATGAGCTTTCTTCTGCTGTAGCTGGTGCTTTGCCACAGTGTTTGACAAGTCTGGTTTCAACAATGTCAGACGGGTATGTGGTTGGCGTTTCAGGAACAGTTCAGCTGGTGTGCATTGTGTGCATTCTGGTGTGCATTCCGTTACTGTGTGTGGTGTGATACTGTGTGTGGTGGTTTTGGTAGGTGGACCTCGAATTTAGTCCAGGCCCTCAGGTTTGCACGGCTCTCTCCGCTGCTCCGTTTGTTGCCGGGTGGTAAGGTGGTGACACGATGTTCCCTACTCAGCTCCCATAGGGCAGTGCACAATTGGCCTAGCGTTGTCCGGGTTAGTGTTTGGCAGGGGTTGGCCGTCATTGTAAATAAGAATTGGTTCTTAACTGACTGGCCTAGTAAAATAAAGGTTAAATATAAAAAATACTCTGTTGTTCTGGCGAAACATTTCAAAATCGTTTGACGTGAAAGGAGGTCAATTGTCAGAGACAAGCTCCATGACTATTCCAAAGGATGCGAACAGGTGTCTGAGAAGATTGATGTTCTTCTCCAAGCTGTGGTCAGTTGATTTGGGAACGCTTCCATCCACTTGGAATGTATATCGACAACAACAAGGAAATGTTGCTTGTCAATCTCGGCGTAATCCACATGGATGCGTTCGCACGGTGTAGCAGCCCAGGACCATGGATGAAGAGTTGCAGTAGCAGGCTTGTTTCAAACAGATTCACAGGGTGAGTAGTGGCCTACATGCTGCTGAATGTCCTGTTCCAGTCCATCACAGATAACTGCGGGCGAGTGTTTTCATTTGAGTGATCCCTCGATGTACCTCATGCAGGTCAGATAGCAGTCTTCTCTTGAATTTGTGAGGTACCACCACCCTTGATCCCCACAGAACACATCCTTGATCAGTAGACAGCTGGTCTTTCTTTTTGATGAATGGGTGAAGTTTATCGTCGTTTACGAAGGTTGGCCAGCCTGCCAATGTTAAGTCCAAGACCTTTGAAAGCACTGGGTCTTTCCTCGTTTCCTCCGTTATGTCTGAAGCAGATATTGTCATGGAAATATTGAATCAAATATACAAAAAGTAACAAAGCCGAGCAATTCCATGGAAGAACTGACTCTCCATTCTTAGTACTCTGCTTTTATACAGTCGTACCCATACATTGTCACTCCATTTTATGAATCTTGTTGTCTTGCTTAGTTTCCATTCTCTTATTGGCTCAGACATTTGGGCATAGATTCTATTGGTGGCATGACATGCACACTCCTACTGCAGGTCTAATGGTTCCTATAACGGATTAGCTAATGTTCCTGTCCAAAGGTCTTCACAAGTTCAGGCCGATGCGGTCTATGTATGATTAACCCATGTGCATGTCCAGTAGCCTTCATAAGATCAGATATGGCCCAGACCAGTCACGTCTTGTTGGTCTACCTTGCCTCATCCACACAGATTCTGCTTACGTTCAGTTTTTTACATGTCTAATGGTTAACTCGATGTTGATTTAGCTTTGTACACTCACATGGGCTCAGCCTTCATTCTGCTTACACATGTCTAATATTTAAACTTATATCGATTCTTCTTTCTACTTCAAAGAGAACAGTATAGGTACTGAAAATCACCAGATTACTGGAAATGTTCTAACATTATGGTCAGTCTGTTGATGAGAGACATCTGCAAGACTGCTCTATCATCTTCACTGTCTGTGTCACTTTTACATGGTAAGCTTGATAGTGCATCGGCATTTGAGTGATCGCTGAACTCAATCTCATAGTCGTGGGCTAGCAATATCAGAAGCCCAAAGTGCAGCCAGGGTTGGTATGGCTGATTTTGATCCAAGGATAGCCAACAGAGGCTCATGATCTGTCAGCAGTTAGAACTTCCTTCCGTAGAGGTATTTGTGAAACTTCTTCACTCCGAATATTATGCTCAGGGCTTCCTTCTCAATTTGAGCATAATTTTTCTCACTTGGTGACAGAGTCTGTGATGCAAATGCGATAGGGTGTTCTTCACCTGATGGTAGAACATGTGAAATGACGGCTCCTACTCTGTATAGAGATGCATCACACGCTAGTCTCAGCTTCATCTCTGTGTCGTGGTGGGCAAGCCACTTGCTCTTTAGCAGACACTGTTTGCAAGTCTTGAATGTTTCTTCACATGTGGAGACCAATTACACTTTGTATCAGCCTGTAGCAGTTGATGAAGCGGATGCAACAATGTGGACAAATTTGCCACAAACTTTCCGTAACAGTTCAGGAGGGGAGCAAGGCCCCAAAAATTACCTCAACTCTGAGACATAAGTAAGACATGTCTGGGTTCTGGTGCATTTACAATTGCTTCCACCTTGCTGTCGGTTGGGTGCAGACATTTTGTGTCAATCTTGTATCCGAGATACTCCACTGAGTCCTGGAGGAACTCACCCTTTCTGCATTTCATTCCTACTCCGTATTTCTCCAGTCATGTCATCACTTTGTCCAGCACTACAATGTGCTCTTCAATGGTTGGTGCTGACACGAGGATGTCATCCACGAAGCACACAACATTGTCTATGCCGTCCAAGACCTGATCCATTGTGTCTTGGAATATCGTTGAAGCTGTCACGATTCCATAGGCCAAGCGATTGAATCTGAATAGCCCCTTTTGTGTATTGATGGTCAAATACTGTTCTGACTCCGCATCCAGCTTCAGTTGCTCATAAGCGAATGACAGGTCCAGTTTACTGAAAACCTTCCCACCAGCTAGAGTGGCCTTGAGAGTTTTAGTCAGTTCTGCATAGGTCAACTCCACTGCTTTAATTGGTTCAATGAGATCTTTCAGCAATCCATACTCAGTTGGACCCAAAACACTGAGAAATACGTCTGTTTTCTTTTAATTTTTGATTTCATTTGCGGCCAGCCAACGTTCCAAACGCTCTAAATAAGAATCTAACTCCTCTTTTGCACACTGGTACTCGACCAATGGTTGCCATTTTCACAGTTAATCGTTCCGTTTTCACATTCCTTGTATTCATTTTCAGAATTTTCATCAAATTCTTCACTTTCTCCATTTCATAAGTTTCTGCAATTTCGTCATTCGCTGCACTCATTTGTAATAATGTACACACTGTGTTACGTTTTTTCTTTTTTGTCTCTTTTATAAATATTTTTTTGGTCTGTTTTCAATGATAGTTCTTACTTTAACCACCAGAGGACAGTACCGCTATTCTGGACTCCAATATTCTTGCTACTTGGCAGCTCACAAACACTGTGCCTGCTAGCAGTGCCTAGCATAAGCAGTCTTCTACTGGTGGAAAACGATTTACATTATTATATTGAGTTTCATTACTCACGCAACATTCTTCCCTTCAAGCAATGTCCGTTTAAAAAGCTTAATCACCTCGACGCGACTGTAATATTTGTGTTGTGGATGTCTATTGACATCTCTGGGGACACTTCCTGATTCCTCTTCTTCTCTGCTCTAAAAGCATCTAAAAAAATCTGAACAGTGTCTTGAGACTGTTGACATCCAGAGGAAGCGATAGGTACTGCATTCATATGCCCTTATAAGGGCATTTTCATAAGGGAGGGGTTCCAAATGAGCAAAGTGTCAAAACCACTTTTTCCAGGACAGAAATTCCTCGGGGTTTTGCCTGCCATATCCGTTCTGTTTTACTCACAGACAAATGGTTAACACTTTTAGAATTCGGAGTGTTTCCTATCCAATGGTACTAAATATGTGCATATCCTATTTTCTGGGCCTGAATGGGAGGCATTTTACTTTGGGCACGCCAGGGTCTCCAAAACGGTCACCTCATGCGCTGCTCCCTAAGAAGTTAAAGTCAACGGCCACAAGGAGTGTCGTTTCTGGATGAGAATGTTCTTGTTTGCTTATGGCCTTATACAGCTCATTGAGAGTGGTCTTAGTGCCAGCATCAGTTTGTGGTGGTAAAGAATAATATCTGTTGGTAGATAGTGTGGTCTACAGCTTATCATGAGGTACTCTACCTCAGGTGAGCAATACCTTGAGACTTCCTTAATATTGTTGTGTTGTTTGATGCAAAAAAACACTTCACAAAATGAAATGCATTATTATTCCAATACCATTATCACAAATAATCAGACAAAATATGTTATCCTCTGCCAATTGGCTTCTCAGCTTATTTAAGCCTGTCTCAAAATACAACACTGCCCCTATAAGAGAAAAAAAAAGCTACTTAACTGACTCGCTTTTCAAAGATGTCTAGAATTGTACACGTTTGGGGTGCTCTTGTAAGAAGCAATTACACCCCTATTCAATACCTTACTGTGGTTGTTTTCAATTCAAATGGTCAAAAATAAACAAAAATAGCTTCTTAGCAAAGAGCAATTTCTCAAGCAAGAATTTAGCTAGGACTGTTTGGGAGTGGTCTGAGTGGGCCGGGGATAACTGAAAATTAGCTGTTATTGGAGGTTTGTAACTATCTTTCTTATTTACATCACCAGATAGGCCAAAACTCCACCCCACCAAAACGTTTCAAACAGCTCTTACACTAAAAGGGCATTATCATAATTTTCACAATTTCACAGTATTATTCCAACCTCAGTGTGGAAATATATATAAAACACAGGAATATCACGTGACTGCAAGGCAAGATTTGAATGGAGAAAGCTGATCCGAGAGCAGCGCTGCTTTTGTTTAGAGCCTATCAGTATCGACACATGGTCTAACGACGCACATTTTGGCAGCGATTACAGCCTCAAGTCTTTTGGTATGACAAGCTTGGCACACCTGTATTTGGGGAGTTTCTCCCATTCTTTCCTGAAGATCCTCTCAAGCTATGTCCGGTTGGATAGGGAGCGTCACTGCACAGCTATTTTCAGGTCTCTCCAGAGATGTTTGATCCGGTTCAAGATGGGCCACTCAAAGACATTCAGAGACTTGTCCCGAAGCCGCTCCTGCATTGTCTTGGCTGTGTGCTTTGAGTCGTTGTTCTGTTGGAAGGTGAACCTTTGCCTCAGTCTGAGGTCCTGAGCTTTTTTTTTTTTCATCAAGGTTCTCTCTGTACTTTTCTACGTTCATCTTTCCCTCAGTCCTGACTAGTCTCCCAGTCCATGCCGCTGAAAAACATCCCCATAGCATGTTGCTGCCACCTCCATGCTTCACTGTAGGGATGGTGCCAGGTTTCCTCCAGGCGTGATAGTTGGCATTCAGGCTTAAGAGTTTAATCTTGGTTTAATCAGACCAGAGAACCTTGTTTCTCATGGTCTGAGAGTTCATTAGGTACCTTTTGGCAAACTCCAAGGAGTGATGCAAAGATGGTTGTCCTTCTGGAAGGTTCTCTCATCTCCACATAGAAACTCTGTAGCTCTGTCAGAGTGACCATCAGGTTCTTGGTCACCTCACTGACCAAGGCCCTTCTCCCCGATTTGGCCGGGTGGCTAGCTTGGTAGTTTCAAGCATCTTCCATTTAAGAATGATGGAGGCCACTGTGTTCTTTGGGACGTTCAATGCTGCAGACATTTTTTGGTAACTTTCCCCACATCTGTGCCTCGACACAGTCCTGTCTCAGAACTCTACGGACAATTCCTTTTGACTTCATGGCTTGGTTTTCGTTCTGACATGCACTGTCAACTGTGGGACCTTATATAGACAGGTGTGTGCCTTTCCAAATCATGTCCTATCAATTGAATTGACCACTGGTGGAATGCAATCAAGTTGTAGAAACATCTCTAGGATGATCAGTGGAAACAGGATGCACATGAGCTACATTTCAAGTCTCATAACAAAGAGTCTGAATATTTATGTAAATAAGGTATTTCAGCTTTGTATTTTTAATACATTTGCTAAAATGTCTAAAAAAGCATTTTTGCTTTGTCATTATGGGGTATTCTATGTCATACTGTTGTAAGGTTCTGTATTTATTTTCTTAGTCAATCTTGTGTTCTGTTTCGTTGTGTTCTTGAACGTAGCCCTGTTTATTTGTGTTCTTGAACGTAGCTCTGTCTTTCATTTTTGCTCATTGATTTTACCTGTGTTAGTTACTCAATGGTCTCATCAGCTCCTTATTTAGTTCCGTTCATTCTGTTTGTGACTTTGTGAGGTATCGTTCGTTTTGACTCTACTGAGCCTTTTCCTAGCTCGTTTGTGAGAACCAGCTCGTTTGTGACCATTGCCTGCCTGTGACTACGATTCCTGCCTTCTGCGAAGGCGAATTTAACACCTGCCATGCTCTACGCGTGAATCTAAACCTTTTTCTCCCTGAGTATTCATTACAACTGTACCTTCTATGTCCTCTGTTTGCTGTGTTTTTATCCCTACAATGTTTAGTTCTACCTAATTTCAGACTTTTGTGTTCCAGTTCTTTATATTTGAAGATGTATTATTTCAATAATTATCCTTTTTTTCTAATGCTGTCTTATATATTTATAAATATGATAAATAGAAAGTAAAATACATGATTCTACATTCCCTATCTTGTATTGTGTATCTTTATCAATTGTTTTTTAAAATTATTATCCCTACTGTGGATTGCGTGTTACATTATTTGACTCCTCTATGGGAACTTTGTATTATTTCGAATAGCCATGGAGTAGTCTTGGTGTCTCGGAACAGTTGCTTATCGATATACATTTTATCTGTCACACCCTGATCTGTTTCACCTGTCTTTGTGCTTGTCTCCACCCCCCTCCAGGTGTCACCCATCTTCCCCATTATCCCCTGTGCATTTATACCGGTGTTCTCTGTTTGTCTGTTGCCAGTTCGTCTTGTCTCGTCTACCAGTGTGTTTTTCTAACTCCTTTTTTCTTGAGCCCCAGTTTTCTAGTTATCCCGGTTTTGATCATTCTGCCTGCCCTGAGCCTGCCTGCAGTTCTGTACCTTTTGACACTGCCCTGGATTACTGACCTTTGCCTGCCCTGACCCTGAGCCTGCCGGCTGCTCTGTACCTTACGGACTCTGCCCTGGACTACCGACCTCTGCCTGCCATTGATCTGTTTACCTGCCCCCTGTTTTTATAAATTATCGTCTCAATCGAACTGTCTGCATCTGGGTCTTATCCTGAGTCGTGATATTACCGACTACGAGAGCTACAGGTTTCTCTTTTAGTCTATTTACTTTGAAGAGTGTGTACAGAACTTTGCGCCGTTCTGCAATTTCCAATTTTCGTGCCAGCGAGACTTTTGCCCAGGCTTTTAACCGTTATTTTATTTGTCTGTGTCCGTTGAGGAGTCTCGTTTTCTTTTGGGGATTGGTTCTCCATGCTTACTCCGACATGTTTGGCTGTTTTTATTTAACCTTTATTTAACTAGGCATGTCAGTTAAGAACAAATTCTGTTGATTGTATTGGTGATATTGGTCGATACTTTTCTCTAGCCTTATTTGTTTTGTATTGCTATCCAGATTGAAGGTTATTGCCCACGATTATGTGGAGCGAGGTGCTAATATTTAGTCAAACTTACAGATATTGAATATTACGTTTTTATCTTGAGGCATTCTGCACCGTTGTCTTTAGTCCACCATTTCCTAGACCTAATCCTTTCTAAGGTCTAATCCTTTTGAAAGATATCACAAAGAACTGTTAGTAATGCTCTCCACTTTCTGAAGGGCTGAGTAGTTTTGCAATCAGGGAATGACCGGTAGAAAAATAGTATGATATTGTAGCTAAGGAGATTCTGGAGGAATCCGAAAAGAGAACACAGAAGGCTGTTGTATAAAACTTCAAACTAAGAGCCACCATGGCATCTGTGACAAAGAAGGAAAAGCTTTCATCCATGTATACGGGTATACGGTAAAATAACCTAGCTAGCTACATTTTCAAATATTAAACATTTATAATTTTGTTCACAAAGTTGTTTTCATTGCAAGTTGAAGCATACTGTTAGCTAGCTAGCTAACGTTAACTGGCTGGCTCGCTAGCTAATGTTATGTGTAGGATCTGTGTAGTAATATTAATTGTATATCAGAGTCATTTGCATTGCTAGTTTAGCCTAATGTTAGCTAGCTAACATCGAACCTTGTTGGTTAGCTTTAGCAAGGTAATAACGCTATTCATTGGGATTATGGTTCATTGTTTAGCTAGATAGCTACATTTCTAAACAAAGGACTCCACTATGCAAGTAACCATTTCACTGTACCGTTTACACCACAGGTATCCTGTGAATGTGACAAAGAAACTTATATTTCATTTGATATATTGTGTGTTTACCAGAGACAGTAATGAGAATAATAACATGACCTGCACCAATGACAAATTAGGATATAACTTTAGGCCAACGAGACCAAAATTGTAAAATTCTCCAGTAGAATGCCCTGCTTTTATTTCATTACACGCAGAACTGTAAATGTTTAAATAATGATCTTGTTGTGACTTTATTTTTCTGTAATAATGAATACAAATGAGCTAAAATTAAGACATTGTCAGCTATACGATAAGGTCATTATTTGAACTGGTTAGCTAGCTAACATGCTAGAAACGAACTGCAACATTGTTTAGAAAGTTGCTTTGAGTTGCCTGGTTTCCTAGATTGACCAATTTTCGGGGGAGCAATGTGTTTTTGGTGTTAAAATACACCAGTTATGCTATTTTGGACCACCAGGCAGCTGATGTCATACAGCCTGTTGTTTTTGTGTTCATACTTTTTCATAACTACAAAGACATTTTTGATGTCGAACGACAGCAGAATGTCCATAATATCACTGCGACCACTGTCTACGGACATGTCGATAGACGTAGTATAAACCATCCTTTAGTTTTGAAACATTGGTTGTTTAGTACACTACCGTACTCACTCTGTTTAGCACATGGCCTATCATGTGAATCCTTAAAGAGATGGGTGGGGCTAACTCTATAGGACTGGACGCGCGCTCTCGGGAAGCGCGCACTGTGTTTTTTACCGTCTTTAGAGCTCAGTTTATATTCCGGTTGATTTATTATAGTAAATATACGTAAAAGTGTTCCTAAGGATACATTTAAAATGATGTTTGATTGTTCTTGGACAAGTTTATAGGTATAGCTGAACGAGTTCTAGTCACGTTTCAATGGAGTAGTCGACGCTGTAGTTTCTGATTATAACGCGCGAACCAAATGGAGATTTATGGATAAAATACATGACTTTTTCTAACAAAAGAACCATGGATTGTCTTCGTTGGACACTTAGGAAGACCTCAGCAGAAGTTCTTCAACAGGTAATTGATTTGTATTTGCTGTGAAATGTGTTATGTGTGTGCCACGCTGGCTAATGAATTCATGGCTATGAGAAAAGTAATCAAATGTTGTGCTTTCGCCGTAAAGCCTTTTTGAAATCTGACAACGCTGTGATATTGCCAAGAAACAGAGCTTTTGATGAGTATGGAACACTTGTATATTGGTGGATGTTTAATAATTCAACTTTTGGATTTTGAATTTGGCGCCTCACATTTCACCTGGTAGTGTCGGGAGTGGGGCGCTAGCACCCCAGTGATCCCTGAGAGGTTAACTTCTTAGGGAGCGGCAGGTGAGGTGACGGTTTTGGAGAGTCTGGCATGCCCAAAGCAAAATGCCTGCCACTCAGGCTCAGACAATAGGATATGCACATAATTAGTACTTTTGGATAGGAAACACTCTGAAGTTTCTAAAAGTGTTAAAATAATGTCTGTGAGTATAACAGAACTCATTTAGCAGGCAAAAACCCGACAAAAAAACATTCGGAAATCAGTTTCTGGTGACCTTTGGCTCTGTTAGACACACTCCCTATTGAGTCCATTTGTTACCAGGACTGAGACTTGCGCCCCACTACTCCGTAAGTAGTTAAGTTTATCAACTGTCAAAGCAGAATTACTTTCCCATTGTTTCTCAACTGTAGTGTATGATATACCATTTTCTAGCTCTGTCTTTACTTTTACGTTTTCTTTTGTCTTTTTATTTTTTCTCATCAGTTCATTTTCTTGGTTGTTGGTGCATTGTGGGGGTTCTTGGGGGTGGGGAATGGAAATAATATATTTTTTCATTATTATTATTATATATTGTTTTTATTGGGAGGGGGGGGTTGACTGTGGGAGGTGTCTCGGATGGTTGAGGGACAGCTATGGGTAACTGTGGGGGATCTTGTAGTGTTCACATCCCTTTTTTTTAGCCTTATGGGAGATCTGTCGACGTGCCCTTGAGCAGGGCATTGACCCTGTATGCTTGTGTGTCGCTCTGAATGGGAGTCTGTTGGATGACTGGTGTGGTGTAGTTGAACACCTTCACTGCAATATATTGTACGTTTTAGATATTCAATAAAAAAAAATAACAAAATAAACCATTTAAAATGTTGCTACACGAGACTGAATCAAGCCGGTTGGTCACATATTACTTCAACAGCATTTGACATGAGACTAAGCTTTACAGGAATATGACTGAATATAAACCGCAACACCACCCCATTGGCATTTCTGTATTTTCTATAGATGTTGTAACCATGTATTGCTACCACTGTATCAAGTGTAATATCCAAGTGAGTTTCAGAGATAAATCAGAGATAAATCAGTATATGAATGTTCATTTACTAGTTGTAAGTAAATCGATAAAGCTATAGCCCCGCCCGTAAACTCAGAGCTTTATCAGATTGTCAGTTCGTAAATTCAGAGTGTTTCACTCTATGGATGATCTGACCGAGGAGTAGGGTTGATCCGAGTGTTCTGACAATACTTCCAGACACAAATCTGGAGCACACACTCCATTTGACTCTTCCTAGCAGAGCTGATTAGGCTGTTTTTATGTTATCTAGAGCGTTAGCGACTGCAACTGTGCTGCTGGCAACAATTTAATTATGCATTTTTGCCAATGTTTACTGACACTGGCCATATTCAATGGCTGTTGAGTGTTCGTAAATTCTTTAGTTATTCTGCGCTCTGGCACACTCAGACGAGAGTGCTCTGAAATCTGAGTAGATAGCTAGAGCGAATTTACCAGCTACGTCTATCAACAGTTGTTGCGTTGACATCATGAACATTATTTTGAAATGTTAACATGCATAATGGAGTCTTTTGTTAACTACTTAGGGAGTGGTGGGGCGCCCGACACTACCCGGTGAAATGCAAGGCGCAAAATTCAAAATCCAAAAGTTGAATTAATAAACATTCATCAATATACAAGTGTTGCATAGTCATCAAAAGCTCTGCTTCTTGGCAATATCACAGCGTTGTCAGATTTCAAAAAGGCTTTACGGCGAAAGCACTACATTTGATTGTTTGAGGGTAGCACCTCCAATATTTTTCCCATTAGCATAAATTCATAAACCATCACAGTTCACACAAAACACATTTCACAGTGAAAACAAATCCCTTACCTTTTGAAGTACTTCTGCTGAGGGCTTCCAAAGTGTCCAACGAAGACAATCCATGGTTCTTTTGTTAGAAAAAGTCATTTATTATATCCAAAAATCTCCGTTTGGTTGGTGCGTTATGTTCAGAAAATCCAACGTCGAATCGCCCATTGAAACGTGAAGAGAACGCGTTCAAATATACCTATAAACCTTTCCTAAACAAATCAAATACCAGTTAAAATGCATCCTTAGCTATCCTTTTATGAATATGAGCGATAATATTTGACTCGGATGGTCACCTAAACGTTATATAAGTAAAATAAAGCGGGGCGCGCAGCCAGCCTTATGCGCGAGAAAACTTGTTGACATCTGAGCTACCTTGGCCATATCCTTTCCCTATTCTTCCTGCTTCCTCCAATCTCTCTGAGGCTTTATATATAGACTGTTGACATCTAGTGGACGCCATAGGTACTGAAATCTTGGAGCTGCTTGCCATAGAACTCAATAGGGAGACTGTCAACCAGAGCCAATGTGACAAAAAACAGTAATTCCGGATAGATTTTTCTCGGGTTTTCGCCTGCTATTTCTGTTCTGTTACACTCACAGACATAATGTTAACACAATACGGAGTGGTGGGGCGCAAGTCTCAGTCCTGGTAACAAAGGTCACCAGAAACTGATTTCCGGATGTTTTTTTGTCGTTTTTTTTGCCTGCTAAATGAGTTCTGTTATACTCACAGACATAATGTTAACACTTTTAGAAACTTCAGAGTGTTTTCCTATCCAATAGTACTAATTATTACGCCAGACTCTCCAAAACCGTCACCACGGGAACCGTTCCCTAAGAAGTTAAGACATGTAGCTAGCTAGATAGCTAAACAATGAACCATAATCCCAACTCATGACGTTACTACCCTGCATGATTCTGCAGGTAGCTAACCAACCAGGTTCAATGTTAGCTAGCTAACATTAGGGTATAAGCAGCAAAGCAAATGGCTCTGAGATACGAATAACATTACTACACAGATCATACATGTAACGTTAGCTAGCGAGCCAGCCAGCTAATGTTAGCTAGCTAGCTAACAGTACACTATACCTTGAAATGAAAATGACTTTCTGACTAAATTTAAAACATGTAATATCTGAAAATGTAGCTAGCTAGAATATCTCAACCGTATACATGGATGGACGCTTCTCCCTCTCTGTCACGGATGCCATGGTTGCCCTTAGTTTGAAGATGTAATCCGGAGAAAGGTGTTATTTCCATCTCCATAGCTATCAAACTCTAATTCCACTGATTTCAAAACTCGATCGCTCAGCATGTCCAGCCCACTCATTATCTCAGCCAATCATGGTTAGCGGGAAGGTATTTTTCTGTTGCTAAACTAACTAGGCTCGTAATTTACATTTTGTATTTGTATTTACAGATGGCACACAATTTATTTTTTATTAAGGCACATGAAACGCATTTTGATTAAGAAAAGTTTACGTTCAAATGGCTCTCCTGTGAAGTACTGACGCGCGACATACGCCTAGTTTCCTGAAACTATTCACATTTGTGCCTATTTAGACATACTACCCCTCAAGGAAATGGTATGCTCTGAGGAAAAAGCAGCCAGTGTTGCCTAGGTTACCATTCAGGAGGGTGCAGAACAATGTGAGACTGTTTGCTCCAAGGGATGTTAACGTGTCAGCTGAACTAGGGCTGGGCAATATGACGATTTGTTTAACACTTTTTTGGTTACTACATGATTCCATATGTGTTATATCATAGTTTTGATGTCCTCACTATTATTCTACAATGTAGAAAATAGTACAAAATAAAGAAAAACCCTTGAATGAGTAGGTGTGTCCAAACTTTTGACCTTGTCAGTATATCTATATTTCTTCCTCTAAATTTAAATATAAAATACACTGCATTTTAATTAAACAGTCAGCAATAATATAATGAATTCAGGGCTTGTGAAATTATATCTAGGCTAAATATATGTTAAATATATGTTCTGCCCCTGAACAAGGCAGTTAACCCATTGTTCCCTGGTAGGCTGTCATCGTAAATAAGAATTTGTTCTTAACTGACTTGCATGGTTAAATAAAAAAAATATTTAAAGTGTCCGACCTTATTTCTCAGATAGAGATGCCTAATATAATTGTTTTCATGCTCATTGCACATTTATAAAACACAAACTTGACAGCTAGTTTAACAGTCTGTGGCTAAAATTCTGCTAGCGGTAACCGCGTGCGACAGAAACTGAGTATATATTTTCCAGAATCAAAATTCATTGATAGTCCTGATAGTAATGTCTGCTCTTTGTGCAATTTTAGGTTAAATTCTCGTCTATTACTGTAAAATAATGTATCAATGTGTTTCGATGTCCATAAAACCGATTTGGATCAAACCTCAAATGCAAATAGCGAGTTGAAACCGCTTGTTGTCAGAGAGGAAGAAGTTATATCAATCAAATGTATTTATAAAGCCCTTCTTACATCAGCTGATGTCACAAAGTGCTGTACAGAAACCCAGCCTAAATCCCCAAACAGCAAGCAATGCAGGTGTAGAAGCCCAGTGGCTAGGAAAAACTCCCTAGAAAGGAGTATATTTAATCTTTGTTCTTGTGAGTGGCAGGGGGAGGGGTTTGGTGCGTATGTGTGTGTGTATATGGGAAGGTGCACAGTCACAGCAGAATAAGGCTTCATGTTCATTGTATAAATAGGCCCGTTTAACCCCCTAGAGTCGATTTCCTTTCCTGAGCGTAAATTAGCATAATAAAAAACTCACAAAATCGTCTGTAACCTCCGAACAATTGAAATGGAAAGATGAGAATCTCACGAACACAGTGGTGTTCTCCGTTTTGCTCTATGACCCCCACAAGCGCCTTGGGACTTATTTGAAGTCGGTACAGCCGATCTGCCAACTTCTGTTTGTGGCAACCAAACAGTTTGGGCTACACACTAATAACGCCTCTATGGAAACGTGACACTCCCACTAACACATACATGTTGGTTGTTTTGCTCTAGGATGGCCATAGGCCTCACAAAACTCGTCTGAAGATCCCCGGTAGCAGTTGAAAAAAATTCATGGAAGTACAGTGCTTTCGGAAAGTATTTTGTTACGTAACAGTCTTATTCTAAAATTGAATAAATAAATATATATATATATATATACATATATTTTTTTATTTTTTTTCAATCTAAACACAATATGCCATGACAAAGCTAAAACAGGTTTTTAGAATGTTTTGCGGCCAAATTGAGCAATCTGGGGAGAAGGGCCTTGGTCAGGGAGGTGCCCAAGAAGCCGATGGTCACTCTGACAGAGCTCCAGAGTTCCTCTGTGGAGATGGGAGAACCTTCCAGAAGGACAACCGTCTCTGCAGCACTCCACCAATCAGGCCTTTATGGTAGAGTGGCCAGACGGATGCCACTCCTCGGTAAAAGGCACATGACAGCCCACTTGGAGTTTGCAAAAAGGCACCTAAAGACTCTCAGTATCAAGAGTCAAGGTAGAGTGGTCAGGCGCTGGATGTAAACAGAAGAGGAGGCGCGTTCACGGGCTCGCGCGCGCTGTGGTTTTTTCCTTTCCTATCGTCCAGTTTATAATCCAGTTGAAATATTATAGTAAATATACATAAAAGTGTTCCTAAGGATACATTATCAATGATGTTTGATTGTTCTTGGACAAGTGTATAGGTTGAACGCGTTCTCTTCACGGTTCAATGGGCGAGTGGACGCTGTATTTTATGAACATAACGCACCAACCAAACGGAGATTTATGGACATAAACAATGACTTTTTCTAACAAAAGAAGCATGAATTGTCTCGCTTGGACACTTCGGACTATCCTCAGCAGAAGATCATCAAAGGTAAGCGATTTTATATTAGCGATTTTATGCGTTTTATGAGACCCGCGTTGGTTATGGATTTATGCTAATGCATAAAATATGAGAGGGGCTATCCTCAAACAATCAAATGTTGTGCTTTCGCCGTAAAGCCTTTTTGAAATCTGACAACGCTGTGATATTGCCAAGAATCAGAGCTTTTGATGACTATGCAACACTTGTATATTGATGAATGTTTAATAGTTCAATAATTCAAGCGCCCCACTGCTCCTTAACAAGAAACTTGTGGAGTGGTTGAAAAACGAGTTTTAGTGACTCCAACCTAAGTGTTTTTAAACTTCCGACTTCAACTGTATATATGTGTGTATGTATGTGTATATATTTATTTATTTTCATCAGGCGGTGCTGCAGCACCCCTCATTCCCATGGCTATGGATACTATAGGCCTCTATGTAGAAAAAAAAGAGGAAGAAACAGACAGAAATGCTTTTTCCTAAGAGAAAGAAAGAGAGAAAAGTGATTAGACAGAAAGAAAAGCAGGAAGGAGCCATGCAGTCAGAAAGTGGTCACCATACAGCAGTCAGACGGCTCTCCATTCATCTATGTCTTCCCCACCCCTTCCACCCCTCCATTTTCTCTATTATTACGAGGTGTGAAGCGGTGTTTGCATTCGCTTTCCTGGTGCCTTCACACTATCCCGCTAAAGCCAGACACAGTTAGGGGAAGAAATATGGGCCCACAGAGCAATATTTCACTGGCACCAGTACGACATCGATGGATGACGGATCATTAGACATTTGCCAGTTTGCTTTGGTGCTGAGAGTTATTTTCAGCAATAATATATGGGACTAGGGATTGGATAGGAAGTTCTGAGAGTTTCAGAAATGTCGGTTTTGGACGTGGAAGTAGTGCACAAAATTGAGGATAGAGGAGAGAAATGTATTGATGCAAGGATATATTCATCTGAAATGTTTCAACATTTCATTTTCACATTCATCAAATATGGGCTATTATTTAATGTAGATGTCTCATCTGAAATGTACTATGCTTTTATATTAAAGAAAAGCTCATTGCAAGTATTCTAAACTGGTGATGAATAAAAATTTACCCAGACCCCCCCCCCTTCCTCCTTCTCCTCCTTTCTCTCTCTTTCTCTTCTCTTCCGTTTTTCAGTGATGGTGCTGCTGATCGTGTCGATGCGTCGGAAGAAGAAGGAGCCGTTGATTCTGGAGGAGGAGAGGGACGTGAGGGAGAACATCGTCCGCTACGACTGCGAGGGTGGAGGAGAGGAAGACACGGAAGCCTTTGACATGGTAGCCCTACGCAACCTCAACGTCATCAGAGACCCCAAGGTCCGGCGAGACGTCACCCCTGACACCCACACCTTTTTCCCCTACCCAATGTCCTCCTCCTCGCAGGCTGTCTACAAAACCCTGCCAGACAATGTGGTGTTCCGAGAGTTCATCTGGGACCGACTGAAAGATGCAGATGTTGAGCCGTCAGCTCCGCCGTACGACTCTTTGCAGACGTACGCCTTTGAGGGGAGTGGCTCGGTAGCTGAATCGTTAAGCTCCTTGGAGTCACTAAGTACAGACTCGGAGCAGAACTACGACTATCTCAGCACCTGGGGGCCACGTTTCAAGAAGCTAGCCGACCTGTATGGCAACAGCGACGGCAATAGCAACGGCAACAGCGGGTTGTCATAGCCAAAACTTTCCTGAACTTAGACAACAAATATGTTGTGATAAAAAAAAGAAAATGAACAACTAAACTACCGAAGGGGGTGAGAGTCTGTGAAAACAAAGTGAGATTGTTAAAATACAAATGACTTCAAAGGTTGGGTTTGTCTTTCTGCCTTGAATTTTGGATTTTCAAAAGGGGTGACTTGGCAAGTCACTTCAAAAGTGAGTTGACTGAAGAGGAAACCTTGTGAGCATAAACATTAAAAGGTTTCAAAGTTGGGCTGAGGTCCATGGTTGGCTACAGTATATTTATGTGGAGAAACATGTTCTCTCATTCCTGACATGGGCACAGACCCAGCAGTCTTGCTTTGATGCATTCTCTTGCTCTTTTTGTTAAAAAACAAACACTTTTCTCCTGAAGTGCTCGGTCCCCGGTGGCTAATCGGTAGAGTAGTCACTCAACTATTCATTTGAAAGTCATGAAGAGTGTCAATGTTTTGTTTTTGTTCAGTGTTTTTCACAGAGATTAAGTCAGACTCACAGAGAAAAATCAAACATCAAATTCAAACATCAAATTTTATTGGTCACATACACATATTTAACAGATGCTATTGCGGGTGTAGCGTAATGCTTGTGTTCCTAGCTCCAACAGTGCAGTAATATCTAACAAATCACAACAATACACACAAATCTAATAGTAAAATAACAAATATTAGGACAAGCAATGTCGGAGTGGCATTGACTAAAATACAGTAGAATAGAATACAGTATATACATATGAAACGAGTAAAGCAGTATGTAAACATTATTCAAGTGATTAGTGTTCCATTATTAAAGTGACCAGTGATTCCATGTCTATGTATATAGGGCAGTAGCTGGCTAGTAATGGCTATTTAACAGTCTGATGGCCTTGATATAGAAGCTGTTTTTCAGTCTCTCGGTCCCAGTTTAGATGCACCTGTACTGACTTGCCTTCTGGATGATGGCGGGGTTAACAGGCCATTGTTTCGGGTGGTTGATGTCCTTGATGATCCTGTGACAACGGGTGCTGTAAGTGTCCTGGAGGGCAGGCAGTGTGCCCCCGGTGATGGGTTGGGCAGACCACACCACCCTCTGGAGAGCCCTGCAGTTGCGGGCAGTGCAGTTGCCGTACCAGGCGGTGATACAGCCCGACAGGATGCTCTCAATTTTACATCTGTAAAAGTTTGTGAGGGTCTTAGGGGCCAAGCCAAATTTCTTCAGCCTCATGAGGATGAAGAGGCGCTGTTGGGCCTTCTTCACCATGCTGTCTGTGTGGGTGGACCATTTCAGATCGTCAGTGATGTGTACGCTGAGGAACTTGAAGCTTTCCAACTTCTCGATGTGGATAGGGGCATGGTCCCTCTGCTTTTCCCGGAAGTCCGTGATCAGCTCCTTCATTTTGTTTACGTTGAGGGAGAGGTTATTTTCCTGGCACCACTCCGCCAACGCCCTCACCTCCTTCCTGTAGGTTGCCTCGTCATTGTTGGTCATCATGCCTACTATGGTTGTGTCGTCCACAAACTTGATTGAGTTGGAGGCGTTTGTGGTCACGCAGTCATGGGTGAACAGGGAATACAGGATGGGGCTGAGCATGCACCCTTGTGGGGCCCCTGAGTTGAGGATCAGTGAAGGGGAGGTGTTGTTTCCTACCTTCACTTGGAGAGTTCTATTGTGTTGAAGGCTGAGCTATAGTCAATGAAAAGCGTTCTTACATAGGTATTCCTTTTGTCCAGATGGGATATGGCAGTGTGCAGTGCAATGGCGATTGTATCGTCTGTAGATCTATTGGGGCGGTAAGCAAATTGAAGTGGATCTAGGGTGTCAGGTAAGCACTTCATGATGACAGAACTGAGTGCTACGGGGTGATAGTAATTTAGTTCAGTTACCTTTGCTTTCTTGGGTACAGAAACGATGGTGGACATCTTTGAAGCAAGTGCGACAGCAGGCTGGGATAGGAAGAGATTGAATACGTACGTAAACACTCCAGCCAGCTGGTCTGCTCAAGCCCTGAAGACGCAGCTAGGGATGCCGTCTGGGCCGGCAGCCTTGAGGGTTAACACGCTTAAATGTCTTACGTCGGCCACGGAGAATGAGAGCCCATGGTCCTTGGGAGCGGGCCGCGTCGATGGCACTGTGTTATCCTCAAAGCGGGCGAAGAAGGTGTTTAGCTTGTCCTGGAGCAAGACTTCGGTGTCCGCGACGTGGCTGGTTTTCCCTTTGTAATCCGTGATTGTCTGTTTGATTGCCTTACGGAGGGTATAACTACACTGTTTGTATTCAACCATTTTCCCAGTCACCTTGCCATGGTTAAATGCAGTGGTTCATTGCAATTTGTGACAAGTAGTCAAGTGTACAGATCTGTTGAAAAGGAACCAATGCTGTTAATTTCCTGAGAGAGCTCTGAAATCTGCGTACACTTTCTCCTCTTAATTAACATTGCCTTTAACAGCTGTTAGAATGTGGTGTTTGCCTTTGAAGTCTGTTTCCCTTAGGCTCACTTATGTCCAATTTTATGTAATAATGATGTAATAACAATGATGTAACATTATGGTTGAGATGGAAAATCCTTATCCACCTCGATTGAACCTTTTTCATAATTTGCAAAGGAATTTGAAATTCACTGTCCAACATTTATTCTTTAAAAGAGCTTTGTCCATGGAATTCAGTTGATGTTTTATACTTGCAACTTTGACTTGAATGAAGTGAAGGCTTTTTTGAATGGGTTTCAATGCTGGGATGAAATGGGTTACATAACTAAAATACATTGCTCTCCTGTAGCTCACATTAAATGCAGCAAATCTATTTTTCCCAAAATTATTTTGCAGAATGAAACATTTAGTTAATTGGTAAGTGACACACACTGTATGGTGAGAAAACAGGAGGCAAAGGAAGTATTTTCTTTCAAACAAAATGCATTTTAAACTGTTCCCATTGGAAGTCAACATGTTAATCACATTATTCTTATTTATTTTGAAGAGGCAGAAATATGTGATGCTTGTGGATGTTTTATAATTTTTGTGGACAATAAAAAGGACATTCAGTTCCTCAAAAGACTGAGGGGACTTCTTTTGAACATAAAGAAATATATGATATGTCAGTGTCTTATCTTATCAAGGCGAATCAGAAAAAATGAGGGCTGTTTTGAGGAGATGGCGATGCAGAGCTGCCTTTTTGCCTGCAATGAATATCAGCAGGCGTAAGACGCAAACACACACAAACATACATTTTCTTTGCCTTTGCACAACTCCGGGATCCAGATGGGGGGGGTAGAGAAAGAGAATGAAAGCGAGGGGTACAGAGGGAGGAGGAGAGAAAGTTTTATGTTTGTTTCATGTCTCCTCTCGATGAGGCTTTGTACATGAAAGGCCCGTCTGCAGAGGCGTGTGTGATGAATGGCTTGCACACTCTTGGACGCTCCTCTTGTGGTGATCAGCCTCCTATCTGTGTGTACTAATAGTTCTGGTCAGATCATGTGAACAGTGGCATTTACACATACACCTTTTTGCACTACCTATGGTGTGTGTGTACTTTGCATGTACTCTGTGTCTGTGTGTGTACAGTACATGCACATGTGCTTTCCTTGCGTGTGTCTGTGTCTTGAGAGAGAGAGCAAGCACGTGCCATGGGATTGTATACTTTTGTGTATGAATATCTCACCGCATGGTTTCATCTGTTTTGATAAAGTTTTGTGATGCAATATGCAGAAGAGGCAGCTTCTCGGGCTCCTTCTCGTCACCTTGCCAAGGTGCATGAATACAACTGACAGTACTGTAACTCCCGTGATGCAACAGCATGCAATGAGGTTGCTATGCATCTTCACTTGGGCCGGTAAATATGCTCCCTCTCCTTACAGGTATTTCCAAAGCTTTGAAGAAAAGCAAAAGGAGAACATCTGAAGAGTATGAACCATGGGCCATGAGGAGCAAAGATAAGCATGTGTACTAATTAATACTGACAGTACTTTGCCGTTTTTGCCACTCAAGAGTTGTAATGCGAAGAAACAGGAACAGTTATCGTAACTTGAGTCAACTTATTTTCACAATCCAATGAACTAATTTAGAAAGATCCGTTCAGACTATACCTAACTGTTTGAGTTATAAGCAGTCAAATCTGCACTTGGTTTTGTTTTCTACAGTACTATACCATTTGACAGTGTTGTGTGTCGACATTTTGAACATTGAGATATTAAAGACATGATAGATCAGACTCATAGTATATTAACTTCTTTGGGAGCAGCGCACGAGGTGACGGTTTTGGAGAGCCTGGCGTGCCTGGCGTGCCCAAAGTAAAATGCCTCCCATTGAGGCCCAGAAAATAGGATATGCACATATTTAGTACCATTGGATAGGAAACACTCTGGTTTCTAAAGGTGTTAACCTTTTGTCTGTGAGTATAACAGAATGGATATGGCAGGCGAAAACCCGAGGAATTTCTGTCCTGGAAAAAGGGGTTTTGACACATTGCCTCATTTGGAACACCTCCCTTATGAAAATGCCCATATAAGGGCATATGAATGAAGTACCTATTGCTTCCTCTGGATGTCAACAGTTTTGAGAAAGTGTTTTGATTCTTTTTAGCTGCTTTTAGATTGTAAAAGAAGACGAATAAGGAAGTGGCCACACAGATGTCAATAGAAGAAAATGCGCGTTCCCGGCTGGCGCGCTCTGTGGCTTTTTTCCTTTCTTATCGCCCAGTTTATATTCCGGTTGAAATATTATACAACATATACATAAAAGTGTTCCTAAGGATACATTTACAATTATGTTTGATTGTTCTTGGACAAGTTTATAGGTATAAGTTGAACGAGTTCTCTTCACGTTTCAATGGAGGAGTCGACGCTGTATTTTCTCATTATAACGCGCCAACCAAACGGAGATTTATGGAT
>QNTS01002440.1:164608-174972 GCA_003317085.1 Hucho hucho
CGATCGGTACTGCATTCATATGCCCTTTTATGGGCATTTTCATGAGGGAGGGGTTCCAAATGAGGCACTCTGTGAAAACCACTTTCTCCAGGACAGAAATTCCTCGGGGTTTTGCCTGCCATATCCGTTCTGTTTTACTCACAGACAAATGGTTAAAAGTTTTGGAAAATTCAGAGTGTTTCCTATCCAATGGTACCAAATATGTACATATCCTATTTTCTGGGCCTGAATGGGAGGCATTTTACTTTGGGCATGCCAGGCTCTCCAAAACGGTCACCTCGTGTGCTCATCCCTAAGAAGTTAATGACAAAGCAACAACAGGTTTAGAACATTTATTATAAACAAAAACTGAAGCAATACATTTACATAAGTATTTATACCCTTTACAAAGTACTTTGTTGAAGACCCTTCGGCAGTGATTACAGCCTCGAGGCTTCTTGGGTATGACTCTTGTAACACCTACTCCCGTTCCCTCTCTCCGGCACTCAACATCACAGGTCTACTAACCATCGGTCCTTGCAACCCTCATTACGCATAACTGGCAACCATCATTACACACCCGCTCCCCATCATTATGCACACCTGGAAGTATAGGTTTTGTTCAAGTTTGGTAAGCGTCTCCTGTTTTGTTTATCTGCTTATTCTCCACAGAGAATATATTAATTTTGGCTAATCTCTTTATACATTTTGTTACTTAGTAGAAATGATGGGATATAGCTTGTTGCACAATGTAGCTTTAAGTACACTATACAAGTACCATGTCTTGAACAGAAAACGTGTCCTTGTTTTTGGCATTCGCATAGCAAGTACAACAGTAAATAATTGGAGTAATGAGAAGACATTCTATACATTGGCAAAACATGTCAGAGCAACATCAGTATTAACTTCTTAGGGAGCGGCAGCTGAGGTGTGTCTGGCGTGCCCAAAGTAAAAGGCCTGCCACTCAGGCCCAGAAACTAGGATATGCACATAATTAGTACTATTGGATAGGAAACACTCTGAAGTTTCTAAGAGTGTTACAATATTGTCTGTGAGTATAACAGAACTGATATAGCAGGTGAAAACCCAAGGAATTTCTGTCCTGGAAAAAGTGTTTTTGACACATTTGCCTCATTTTGAACCCCTCCCTATTGAAAACAGCCATATATGGGAGTAAGATTGCAGTACCTATTGCTTCCACTGGATGTCAACAGTCTCTAGACAGTGTTTGGTGATGTTAGGTTGCTCTGGATGGTAATAGAAGAAGAATTTCAAACTAGTCACAGGATGTAAACAGAAGAGGAGGCGCGTTCACGGGCTCGCGCGTGCTGTGGTTTTTTCCTTTCCTATCGTCCAGTTTATAATCCGGTTGAAATATTATAGTAAATATACATAAAAGTGTTCCTAAGGATACATTATCAATGATGTTTGATTGTTCTTGGACAAGTGTATAGGTTGAACGTGTTCTCTTCACGGTTCAATGGGCGAGTGGACGCTGTATTTTATGAACATAACGCGCCAACCAAACTGAGATTTATGGATATAATAAATGACTTTTTCTAAGAAAAGAACCATTGGATGTCTTCGTTGAACACTTGGGAAGCCCTCAGGAGAAGTTCTTCGAAAGGTAAGGGATTTTATATTAGCGATTTTATGCGTTTTATGAGACCCGCTTTGGTTATGGATTTATGCTAATGCATAAAATATGAGAGGGGCTATCCTCAAACAATCAAATATTGTGCTTTCGCCGTAAAGCCTTTTTGAAATCTGACAACGCTGTGATATTGGCAAGAATCAGAGCTAGCGCCCCACTGCTCCCTAAGTAGTTAATGAGCCATAATCAACAAAGGTCTAATTAGCACCACATTGTCCTCTTATATATGTTTGTCATCATAAGCCAAGCTCGGATGGGATGTGTGGGTCGCATGTGTGTTAGTTTATCATGTAGACATGGAAAATTGTTACACTCAACATGGAACCACCGTTCAATCAACGTGATCTTTTTGAGTGTGCCACCTGCCATGAAGAGGGACTGTAGGAATAATTGTTCTTCAATAGACTTGGAGAACCGACTTGATGAATAAAAGCACATCCAAGGTGCGAAATTCAAGTTTCAGGTCTTGATTCAATCCGTATTATGGAAGTCCCTCAGTATAGTGCAATTTATAATTAAAGGTAATGTTCCCGTGTTGGATTCACGGTATATGCTGCATATGTCGGCTCAATCGGAAATTTTAATTGCGCTATAATGCGGAACTTCTGCGATACAGATGGAATCGAGCCCTAAGTGTCTAGTCTATTTGCACTGTTAGTACACAAAAACAGCACAATGCTAACAATGGCTAGATATCATCAGCAGGGCACACTTCTCCAGCTAGCCTAAGGGATCCAATTTCCTCCATTCTATTACACACACCATTTGTGTTTTGAACTAAAAGTTTCTCATCTATGTTTTACATCAGTTGAAAAGCAGGGACATTACACCTTAAATGATTTATGATAAAAGTACAGTAGTTTATAGAGAACCTTTTATGCTGCCATATAAGCCAGCAGGAGTGTTAGGATGAGTGAGTGAGTGAGTGAGTGAGTGAGTGAGTGAGTGAGTGAGTGAGTGAGTGAGTGAGTGAGTGAGTGAGTGAGTGACAGTACTTGTGTTTACTGAATATGGCATAAATCACACAACACAAACTGTCACTTGACACTTTCTGTACTTCTGAAACTGTTTTTAGAGACTGATCATTCAAATGTTTCATACTCTCTTTCGGTATTTATTTAATATATTCTGAAGTAGATAAGTTTCTCAGAAACTGCCCAGTGGCTCAATTCAGTTATTTCAAAGTGGTGCCACATCCAGAGTGTATTTCTATAATAAAACCATTGGGAACAATGAAAAGGTGAAATTATCCTGGTGCTATTTAATTGAGTTTGACCAAGTCCACGTCTCTCCATGTGTTTGCCTAATCTCCCTGCAGTGGTGTTGTCTTGCTCTCTCCCTGGGAGACAGCGGAGGCCGATAAACTTTGCAGCTTGCTTGTACCTGCACACCACAAACTTTGCATTATTCATAGGATGGGGACCAGAGCATCTTCAAATGGCCTGTCATTTCCTTTTACCATCCATCACAATGACCATATGCCGCAGACACTAGAAGAGGGCTGGGGGAGGCAGTTTGAGTGTGAGCCTGAATTCCCAGACACTAACACATGGATACATATACAGGTTTACCATGTGGTGGATAGATGCAGAGTAGGATGCTTGGGAACTCAAAATCTGCCATGGCAGATTTCAATCTTGTGCTGTTTCGCTGTCTCCTCCCACGGTTTACACCCCCACAAAGCTATCACACATCGGAAAGTAAACACAGTATGGTGGATGTAGCAGTCTTCCTCCATAATAGAAGTGAATTTTCAGAAGTGTTGGAAAGTTTATGCGAGGCAAAAATCCACAAAAGTTAATTTTTTAACTAGTTAAGTAGACTATACATCTTAGAATAAAGATCAATAGATTATTTGGGCATGAAAACTAAAGATGTAGATATAGAATAGGTCTTAAATGTACAGCTTCAGATATTATATAAAAGGAAAATACATGTACTGTGCAGTAAATGAGTAGCTATAACTTTTGAGGTAAAGTACACTGACATTGTTTTTTCTGTTCCTATTTTAATTTGCAGCTCCTTGACATCTTGTCAGCTACCTTTGAGACTTACCTTCCTGGATGGCGTCCATCGTGTTATTTTTATTTACGGGGTTTATTTGTGTGACGAATCCCCACAAGGCATTTCCCTTAGAGGTAATTGGGATTGCTGTCATTGGGCCTCCCTAACGTCTCAATATCGACATTCACATATCATTAGCTCTTTCTGGGACCGTTCACTCAGAAAATTAATTGTCTCCAAAGGTCTCAAATCTAGCTCATTCAGAGCTCCAAATGGATATCAAACACATTGTTTAAACTCAGGTAAAGTATATTATAGTCACTGTAAAACAAATAGAGGTATAATGTTGCTTAGGTTTGTATTATCCAGTCAAAGGTAGATACCTGGGAACTTAAATGTGCTATCCTCAACTACATTTATTCCTTTATCAGCAGTATTTTTTCTGTCAATTGTACAATCATCTTGGGATGAATGCAGATGACAAATTTCAACAACTGCCGTGTGTCACGTATACTCCCGCTCTGGCCTCTAGGTCACCAGACTGCTGATTATTACGCACACCTGTCACCATCGTCACGTGCACCAGCGCTTATTGACACTCACCTGGACTCCATCACTTCCTTGAGTAACTGCCCTATTTATGTCGCTCCCTTTGGTTCCTTCCCCAGGCGTAATTGTTTCTGTTTCATGTCGGTACGTTGTTCGTGTTTCTTGTTTTGTTCATGTTCGTTTATTTATTAAATGTATTCACTCCCTGATCTTGCTTCCCGACTCTTAGCGTACATCGTTACACAGTGTTTTCCCAATCCCAGATTGCCCCGTTAATATCTAATAAGACACCTGCCAAATTATTGCCAAGTAGAAATTTTACTGAAAATGTTGTTTGATGCAAAATAAAATGCATTATTATTCCCATACCATTACTACAGAGTAATGTAGTAATGTAATATTTTGATATCATAATTGCTTATAGTGTGCACCTATTTCTTCCAACAAAAATTTAATAAAAACAACTCTGCAAGTGTAAACAGCATTTATCTAAATAATTTGTTAGAATTTACATTACATCGCAGAATACAGTGGTAATAACATGGTAATAGTATGTTTTAACGAAGACAGCTGTAGGGATGAACTGTTGTTGTTTCATTGTCATTCACTGAATACATTTCAAATTGGGACAGGTGTCTCAAAATGGGACTCTTGTTTAAAGGCCACTGAATGCCAGCCAGCTGGAGTACTACAAAATATGCTCTCATATGACATTCTGCACCATAAATAAGATGTACACAGTTTGTGCATTCTAGCAATCGATTTATCAACGCAGTCTGAATATGTTGTGCAGATGAAGGGCAATAAATAAACATTTGAATTTGCACAATTTGTCTTGTTTTCAATCATTAAAAAGGTTTGATAATTGTTGATTCATACCCATGCTAAGGTGACATTTCCGGTTTACTTACATGTTATCCATCTATTTTAAGTTGACAAAACGTTGACGTAACTAAACTATTAAAAGCTACTATGGACTAAGGCACAACGCTTTATTCAGTAATAAAAAGGGCCTTCCCGTAGATATATAACCCTTTGAGAGATACAGTGGGGACAGTATGACTGATCTCTCTGCAGCTGCATTTCGAAGTCGTCGGACTAGGAAACTGATCTATTTCCACACATCCTGCAAGACATGGATCTGCACTTTGATGAAGCAGCAACCAAGCTGTCTGCCTCCATTAGCAGGCTCTCTGATTTTCCATCGCGCACTGACAACCGCTGGTGTGTGCATGCGTGCGTGTCTGTGTGTGTGAGTGAGGGAGTTTTGAGAGCAACTCAGATTGAAATTCATCACGAGAGCAGCCTGATTTACATATTTTGAGACTTTTTGGACAGTCTGAAGGATTTGGGAAGAAAAAGGATTTGGGTAGAAGGTTGTTTGTGATGAGTAAGATGGAATCCCACAATTTGATAAGCCTACCTTCTTTTAAAGCAGACACCCTTCAAATACCCATAAAATGTTCACTCAAGGTAAACTAATACTTAACTCATTTAATTTGAATTGAAGTGGTCATTGGTAGCTTCAATGTAGCCACTATAATATTCCAGATGCCATTTTGATTGTCATATTGGTATTGGTCTATAGAAGTACCGTATAGTCAGTGGAGGCTCTTCAGTGGAGGAAGGGGAAGACCTTCCTACACAGAAATTCACAGAAAAATAAGGAAACATTAAAAAAGTTACATTTTTTAGATAAAACTATACTAAATATATTTACGTCACCAAAATACTTGCAATGAATGTCTACAGTAGTCTCAATAGCACCCTCTAGGAAAGCTCCATGTTGTAATCGGAGAACAGCTATTTTCCGTCCTCTTCTGGGTACATTAACTTCAATACAAACCTAGGAGGCTCTTGCTCCTCACGCCCTTCCATAGACCTACATGGTAATTATGATGACTTACAGAGGATGTCATCTAACCAATCAAAGCTATTTACCATATGAACAGACATGTTGTCTTTCTATTCAAAGGATCAGATAATGAACCTTTACTATTTATGTGTGATTTTAGAAGCTTGGTGAGTTGGTGACATTGTAGAATAGATTGAGATCGTGAGTAGTGATAGTTGAGAATTTTTAGAATATTATTCAAATGTAACTATATATACAAAAGTATGTGGACACCCCTTCAAATGTATGGATTTGGCTATTTCAGCCACACCCGTTGCTGACAGGTGTATAAAATCGTGCTCACAGCCATGCAATCTCCATAGACAAACACTGGCAGTAGAATGGCCTTACTGAAGAGCTCATTGGCAATCAATGTAGCACCGTCATAGGATGTCACCTTTCCAACAAAGTCAGTTCGTAAAATTTCTGCCCTGCTAGAGCTGCCCTGGTCAACTGTAAGTGCTGTTATTGTGAAGTGGAAACGTCTAGGAGCAACAACAGCTTGGCCGTGAAGTGGTAGACCACATAAGCTCACAGAATGGGACCATAGCACCTAAAAACATCTGTCCTCGCTTGCAACACTCACTACTGAGTTTCAAACTGCCTCTAGAAGCAACGTCAGCACAAGAACTGTTCATCGAGAGCTTCAAGAAATGGGTTTCCAAGGCCGAGCAGCCTAGGATCATCATGCGCAACGCCAAACGCCGGCTGGAGTGGTGGAAAGCTCACCGCCATTGGACTCAGTGGAAACGCGTTCTCTGCAGTGATGAATCACACTTCATCATCTGGCAGTCCGATGGACAAATCTGGGTTTGGAGGAAGCCAGGAGAACGCTACCTGCCCGAATGCATAGTGCCAACAGTAAAGTTTGGTGGAGGAGGAATAATGGTCTGGGGCTGTTTTTCATGGTTCGGGCTAGGCCCTTTAGTTCAATTGAAGGGAAATCTTAACGCTACATTATACACGATTCTGTTCTTCCAACTTTGTGACAACAGTTTGGGGAAGGCCCTTTCCTGTCACAGCATGACAATGACCCCATGCACAATGACTATGTGCACAAAGCGAGGTCCACACAGAAATGGTTTGTCGAGATCGGTGTGGGATGAATTGGAATGCTGACTGCGAGCCAGGCCTAATCGCCCAACATCAGTGCCCGACCTCACTAATGCTCTTGTGGCTGAATTGAAGCAAGTCCCTGCAGAAATTTACCAACATCTAATGGAAAGCCTTCCCCGAAGTGTGGAGGCTGTTATAGCAGCAAAGGAGGGACCAACTCCATATTAATGTCCATGATTTTGGAATGAGATGTTTGATGAGCAGGTGTCCACATACTTTTGGTAATGTAGTGTAGTTTCTTCAAATGCAGGAGACGGAGATAGATTATATATTGTTTTCTTGGTTGAAGAACTTTATGTTTGTGTCAAGTTAGTGCCATTTATAAATATGTGCCCTGCTAACTTTAGTAGCAAGTAGAGAGCTACCAGAGTGTACCAGAGTAGCTAATTCTAACAATGTAGCGGATGCCCAAAATCCCCAAATCAAAAATCAAAAATCTGCATGTAATGAACGAAGTTCTGCTTATTCAAACTGTGCAACACAATAAGAAGATGAGAAGAAACAGGGATACTGCATTTTTGAACATGCAAGAGTTGGCTTTAAGGGGGTACGTTGCTTTGTCTCGCAACATGCCATTGTAAACAATGGCTCATTGAAGACGAAGCAAGGGGGCACGATGAGAGGGAAAGTTCCGCTAACAAGGGCAACTACAAAGAGCTTGTAGAGGTAATTGCACGTTACAATGCTTTACTTGCATATGGACATTTCTTTTGTCTTCCCTGGGATGTCTACATCAATTCAGAATGATTTGATAGCTTCCATCGCATCATCCATTAAAAGTGAGATGAAAAGGTTGACACAGCGCATTTTTTCGCATGGCAAATGGTTAAAACCCAAATACCTCAGCTGTAGCTCATGGTTTAGTTATTGTCAGGTATGTGGATCATCAGGGTTTCTTGGTCTACTTCGATATGGTTAGTGGGAATGATGTGCAGTCTGTGTTTGACATTTAAATTCTGAGATGTCTGTATTGAACTTCATGGAGAAACTTGTTGAGCAAACCTACTGTATGATGGCGCTGCTGTAATAGAATGTATCTGCTATTTGTATTTATAGGTAAGTCCCCTCCTGTTACCTGATTAAGAGGGGATGACCACACCACTACCAGTGTCAACTCTCTCCTGATATGAACTGAAGACATGTCTCATGTGCCCTCTCATCCACTGGCGCATTGAATGTTTCCTCTCCAAGCACTGTAAGTAGCCCTGTCAATGTTCTCTCATTACTGTAAGTAGAGTCAATCACATACACAAACACAATCACATTATTACACATCAATGTGATTTAAATAACTAATTCATAGCTAATTTGTCTATCTGTGCTGTTATTGTTTTTTGTCTTCCCAGTCAAATCCTGTCCTGTCCTCAGTGGAAGAATTGAGCTCTTCTCCAACACCATCCATCCACAATGAGCCTGTCCTACACTAAAGCCTCTGAAGACCTCAACTTATGCCTCATACCTTCATTCAGTCACTGCTGTGATCCCTTCCCAACACTGTGTAAGTAGCCCTCTCCCCATAATATTAATATTTTACTACTAATATTTTACTATAAATGTATTTCTGAAATATTTTAGGTTAAAAGAATTTGTTCTTGACGATTTTTTTCAACTGATTTGTCATCTGTGCGGTCCACAAATATACCATGGGTCTTCCATCCTCCTAAATGTGTCAAGTCACCAGCCTCCACTGAGTATAGGATATAAGCAGGTGGTAAGTATTCCCCTGCCCCTGTTTCGAGACAGGTGTCTGATAATGGTCCATTCTAAATAAAAACAAATTTCACGCATATATTTATTTAGTATATGTAAAGACGATTAAATCAAGAATAGTCTGATGTGTGACAATATTAGCCTATCACTTGTGAATGATATATTATCACATGTGAATGATGCCCACTTTGTGTGCAGTAAGGCAAGAAACAGCACATGCCTTATTTTGCGACTTTTTCAAATCATAGTTGCACACCTCATGTAGCCTATAGCCCATAGACCTAGTATATGTTTCGATAAGGTTTGTATCACAACTAAAGTGGCCAAATAACTTCTCAGAATTATGCACATGAATCTGCTTTACAACGGGTGTAGAGCCTAACTGGCATGATAAATAGCCTAACTGGCATGATAAATAAAATTAAAATAAATGCACATATAGTTATTAATTACAAATAGCACAGTCATCAATTACAGACAAATCAAATCAAATCAAATTTTATTTGTCACATACACATGGTTAGCAGATGTTAATGCGAGTGTAGCGAAATGCTTGTGCTTCTAGTTCCGACCATGCAGTAGTATCTCACAAGTAATCTAACAATTTCACAACAACTACCTTATACACACAAGAGTAAAGGAATGAATACGAGTATGTACATATAAATATATGGATGAGCGATGGCTGACCGGCATAGACAAGATGCAGTAGATGGTATGGAGTACAGTATATACACATGTATATATATGAGATGAGTAATGTAGGATATGTAAACATTATATAAATGGCATTGTTTAAAGTGGCTAGTGATACATTATTTCATCCAATTATAATTATTAAAGTGGCTAGAGATTTGGGTCGATGGCCGGACGGCATAGGCAAGATACAGTAGATGGTTTAGAGTACAGTGTATACATTTGATATGAGTATGTCGGATACGTAAACATTATATACAAAATTGTTTAAAGTGGCTAGTGATACATTGTTACATCCAATTCCTATGTTTAAAGTGGCTAGAGATTTAAGTCAGTATGTTGGCAGCAGCCACTCAATGTTAGTGATGGCAGTTTAACAGTCTGATGGCCTTGAGGTAGAAGCTGTTTTTCAGTCTCTCGGTCCCAGCTTTGATGCGACTGTACTGACCTCGCCTTCTGGATGATAGCGGGGTGAACAGGCAGTGGCTCGGGTGGTTGTTGTCCTTGATGATCTTTTTGGCCTTCCTGTGACATCGGGTGGTGTAGGTGTCCTGAAGAGCAGGTAGTTTACCCCCGGTGATGCGCTGTGCAGTCCTCACTACCCTCTGGAGAGCCTTACGGTTGTGGGCGGAGCAGTTGCCGTACCAGGCGGTGATACAGCCCGACAGGATGCTCTCGATTGTGCATCTGTAAAAGTTTGTGAGTGATTTTGGTGACAAGCCGAATTTCTTCAGCCTCCTGAGGTTGAAGAGGCGCTGTTGC
>QNTS01002440.1:176457-190334 GCA_003317085.1 Hucho hucho
GATTGGTCGGACCAGCGTTGAACAGACCTGAGCACGGGCGTTTCCTGTTTTAGTTTCTGTTTGTAGGCTGGGAGCAACAAAATGGAGTCATGGTCAGACTTGCCGAAAGGAGGGCGGAGAATAGCCTTGTATGCATCACGGAAGTTAGAATAACAATGATCCAGGATTTTACCAGCCCGGGTGGCACATTCGATATGCTGGTAAAATTTCGGGAGCCTTGTTCTTAAATTAGCCTTATTAAAATCCCCAGCCACAATAAATGCAGCCTCAGGATATGTGGTTTCCAGTTTACATAGAGTCCGATGAATTTCTTTCAGTGCCGTCGATGTGTCAGCTTGAGGGGGGATGTACACGGCTGTGATTATAATCGAGGAGAATTCTCTTGGTAGATAATGCGGTCTGCATTTGATTGTAAGGAATTCTATGTCAGGTGAACAAAAGGACTTGAGTTCCTGTATGTTGTTATCATCACACCACGTCTCGTTAATCATAAGACACACACCCCCACCCTTCTTCTTACCAGATAGAAGTTTGTTTCTGTCGGCGCGATGCGTGGAGAAACCAGGTGGCTGTACCGACTCCGATAACGTGTCCTGAGTGAGCCATGTTTCCGTGAAGCAAAGAACGTTGCAGTCTCGGATGTCTCTCTGAAAGGCAACCCTTGATCTGATTTCGTCTACTTTGTTGTCAAGAGACTGTACATTGGCGATTAAAATACTCGGGAGAGGTGCACGATGCGCCCGTCGACGTAGCTTGACCAAAAGACCGGCGCGTTTCCCTCTTCTCCGGCGCCGCCGTTGTTTTGAGTCGCCGGGTGCTATCCAGTCTATTGTCCTGGCTGGGTTAACAAACAGAGAATCCTCTTCGGGAAAGTCGTATTCCTGGTCGTAATGTTGGTAAGTTGACGTTGCTCTTATATCCAATAGTTCCTCCCGGTTGTATGTAATAAAACTTGATATTTCCCGGGGTAACAATGTAAGAAGTAATACATAAAAAAACTAAATACTGCATGGTTTCCTGAGAACGTGAAGCGAGGCTGCCATCTCTGTCGGCTCCGGAAGAGCTGGCATAGCCATATGGCATAGCCAGATCAGGGCCTAACATAAGAACAACTCAGAGTATGCTATTCTGTTCTTCTGAAATAGACTACATTTTCTTCATATCATGTATTTTTAGACCTGTCTAAAATAAATTATGGATTTATTGTGATGGTGTAGGCTATATTATTAACATTTTTTTAAATGTAGATGTTCCAAAGTTCTGCATCAGTGGCTTGTAGGCTATGCGTGGAAGCCAGGAGATGCTAAATGTGTTTATGCTAATTGCAGTCAATTACCTTGAAACCGGCAGTAATTCGCTGGACATTCACCGGCTGACGAAATCTCATGACCGCCACAGCCCTAGGCAAGGCCCAGTGATAATTATCGTCCGGGGGTCTACTTGTACATCAAGCTGCCTCATGTTACAGAAACAGGCTATTGCCGTTCCAGCTCGCCCAAGGCTGCTTACTTACTTTTTAAGCACTGTCTTTGAGAGGGAGCTGTCTCTTTAGAACCTCCCCCTCTCTCTCTTTCTCTGTCTCTCTCCCTCTCTCCCTCTCTCACACACACTCTTTATCTTTCTCTCTCTTTCTGCATGGCCAGAACACACCGCCTACATGACAATAAATCAATTTGACAAAAATGAACAATTGCTTCGACTGTGTGAGATACAGCTGCTGCAGAAAATGTTTACCTTTTCAGCTGCGGGGTACCAGTGCAAACACAGCCAAGCGTTGGTTTGTGAAGAATCCATAATGACACCTGACTCCTTTCCTACTTTGTACAGTATAATGATACAAACGTCTTGAAGGGAAGGACAAGAAATTCTCAACTCTTATTTTCACATTTTCTGTCGAAGTGTATACAGAGGATGGTTAAACCACGGTAAATTGGGCCGAAATTGGGCAATGAGTTTCGACACACATGTAATGTCGCCTAAATTGCATGCCCTTTCTTGCAAGTGGGGACGAACCTCCTCAAAGTCAGTGCACTCCCCTACACGTTGAGTACTTACTTTGCCTTGCAGTACAAGATCCTCCATCTGCTTAGTATTCATCCACTTCAGTTTCCTAAAGGTTGCCAAACCCAATTAGACATTTTTGCAGGATCTTCAAAGGTCCCTGTGTTATTAATGATGTGATAATTCTGAGGACTACATTGACGGCTTGCTTCTGCCTTCGAGAGTATCCCCCTCACAATATGTGTACATACACTACTTCACCAAAAGTATGTGGACACCTGCTGGTCAAATATCTCATTCCAAAATCATGGGCATTAATATGGAGTTGGTCCCTCCTTTGCTGCAATAACAGCCCCCATTCTTCAGGGAAGGCTTTCCACTAGATGTTGGTAAATTAATTTCTGCAGGGTTTTGCTTCCATTCAGCCACTAGAGCATTAGTGAGGTCGGGCACTGATGTTGGAGCGATTAGGCCTGGGTCAGGGCTCTGTGCAGACCAGTCAAGTTCTTCCACACCTTTCTTGACAAACCATTTCTGTATGGACCTCCCTTTGAGCACGGGGGCATTGTCATGCTGAAACAGGATATGTCCTTCCCCAAACTGTTGCCACAAAGTTGGAAGCACAAAATAGTCTAGAATGTCATTGTATGCGATAGCGTTAAGATTTCCCTTCACTGGAACTAGCCCGAACCATGACAAACCGCCCCAGATCATTATTCCTCCTCCACCAAACTTTACATTTGCCACTATGCATTGGGGCAGGTAGCGTCTCCTGGCATCTGCCAAATCCTGAATTTTTACAACCCCAAAAGGTTGTTCCAGGCTCATTTACTTCTTAGTGTGGGTCCTGTTGTTGTGGAAAATGGAAAATTCACTTGCTTTGAAAAGGGGAGGACTGAAGATAAAGAAGGAACTATAACTCTTAACTCATTCACTTTGGCTCTCAAGCCGTTTGTCGTGATTAACCTGTGATTCGCAAATTACTCTGCATTTACAGAGCCAGAACAATGCCTCAGTTAACTGTAAATGACAAAACATCCTAAATAAAATAAGATTTCCATTTATTATTTATATTCTGACTTCAATAAATTATGAATGGCAGGTAACTAATGGTATGACAGAATTATTTTTCCTCTCAATGTCAAAGCTGGCATTGCAGCTGTTTACAATTTCTAACACATTATGACAAAACCCCTTTAACCACTTTACAAAGATGTAGGTGTCTTTTTAGTTCTGGGACTGATCAAATGTGATCTAGTTTGTAAACAAAGACACTGCATAAACATTGCAATTGCAGGTTTGATCGAATTCCAATGCATCTGTGCGACCCCGACTTGCATGTGTGTGTGTGTGTGTTTTAATAATAAGGCAATTGAAAATGAAGAGGAGCTAAAATATGTGAGAGTCATTTCTCATTTCTCTGCTTCACTGCACATCAGTGGAAAGCTCTGCATTTTGAGTGATGGCCCAAACAAGAAAAAGTGAATAACAAACCCTTTGGCTCTCTGAGAGAAAGAGAGAGAGGGTGATACAGAAGGAGATGGACAGAGAGGGTAGTTCTTTCTGGCGGTGATTTAATAAGAAAGTATCAATCCTTTAGCAGAGAGAGAATGCCCTGACAGCAACCTAAAGTAATGTCTTTATTAATGGGACTTTTCACGTTGGACTCTGTAGAGCCTGTAGTATTCCATAACGGTATTCTCATAATAACCAAAGGTAAGAACACTATTAAATTAGGTAAAGGAGCTGTGGAATGAATGATGAGTGGACTGTATTTCTTTCTTAATTCAAAGGCTTAATGAATTAATCTCTGATCATGGTTGAACAAGTTTCACTGATTTGAATCCAGCTCAAAGGTCCATGGAAAATAGAGGGCAAGGCAAGAGCTGTATGTGCCTGTGGCGACTCAACTATCCACTAGCACCTACAGTGTAGCTCTCGGCTAGTGTATTCCCAGTATTTTTGAGCCAAAAAGGGAAACAGAGATCTGCCTTTCAGTTATTAATTATTCATCAAATCTTATGGAAATTAACTGTTACAAACAAACCAGATTTTAAACAATAAATAGATAATTACACATTATGCCACTGTTCTTGGTTTTCAATTATGTGACAGTAAGAACTCAAACCAAAAAGCAAGGGAGAAACTCATTACGGACATTGTGAATGCTATCACCATAAAGAACTACCTCCAAGGTATTAGCTCTTGCATAGACTAAAATATGAATGTTTGCATAATGTTGTAATGCATTTTCTGTCATGTATTACTCCATCTCACATAGAGCTGGGATCGCAGTAGTGGTACAGTAAAAGGTCTCTCTGATAGGAACATATTGCTCTGGGTGCTAGCTCTGAGTATGCCAAGTCTAGTTAAATATTGATTTAGGAATACATGTTTTAATGCTTTTGCTGAATACTGAAGCGTTGACATTTAACAGCGACAGGAACACCAATAAAAAATGGTCTGGAGGTAGAGGCATTATTAGAAGCATGTCAGTTACCCAGTAAATTAACTACTTAGGGAGCAGTGGGGCGCTACTCCCGACACTACCCGGTGAAATGTAAGGCGCCAGATTCAAAATCCAAAAGTTTAATTATTAAACATTCATCAATATACAAGTGTTTCATAGTCATCAAAAGCTCTGCTTCTTGGCAATATCACAGCGTTGTCAGATTTCAAAAAGGCTTTACGGCGAAAGCACAACATTTGATTGTTTGAGGGTAGCACCTCCAATATTTCTGCATTAGCACCACTCCCTAAGTAGTTAACTTTTTAAGTCTCTGATCAGCCTTATTCAATTTAATGATCAACTGGAATCTTCTGATACCAAAAGCAGGAGTATACTTTTTCTTACACTTATGTATCATTATTCAATGCAGACATTCTCTTAATTAATTAACATTGCGGACACCGAGTTGTGTCAAACGTTCATTAGAACCAATCAAATCCAAAGCATTCAGACACATTCATTCTCACCTTGGTTCTTTTAGAAGAGGAATTCAAATTCCACGCACTGTGCTTTATGGTGTTCAATTGTTCACATCTAAAATCTAATAGATGAAGGCAAACTATTTTCATTTCCATCCATCTTCAATCTCATCCATATGCAGATGGTATCTCTGGTCATTACAACTCATTTCATGCTACATGTCAGAGAAATTTGATGCTACATGTCAGAGAGAAATTTGAGTAATGGTGCTAATCGCTCTTCATCCAGATCTCATTACACCTATGAACATACAGAAGTGGATATACCATGTTATTATGAGCAGGTGATGATGAATCTCAAACCATATCTGAGAAAATCCTACATTAAAGTTTTCCCATTCAAAGACCTTTCAATATTTTTCCTCTAAAGAGAAAACCATGCACTGGCACGGCTTTTTCTCAATCAAACAGCTGTCTCTGGTCTGTCCTATGAAAGTTATAAAATGAAAACCCTTTCGACTTTGACACGGTGCTGCTATGATAAGATTGGCAGTTCCTTTTGAAAGAAGAGCAGAATTGAACATCTGGATCAATGGCAGCAACAGACCTATACTGTTGACAGTGTGGAACCTTTCACATGGTTATTAAATGGACATATTTACATAAAGAAAGGGAGGATTGGGTTAAATTAGCCGTGATATGCAGCATGGGTAATGACAAAACCCAACTGAAAGGTTAAATGTCCTTATGGGCTGAAATACTTTAGATGGTAAGGCAGTTTGAAAAAATGGCAAATCCAATGTGCCACATATTGAATGATAGTGAGGTGTTTGACTTGAAAATGCGAAAATGACACGTTGCATCAACTGCCCGGTCTGCTGAATACCACATTGAGTCTCAACTTAAATTTTATTTGAATTTTCTGAGAGATTGTCCAACAGTGTTCATAGGCTTCTGTGAAAGGTGTATTTCCATCTAAACTTTTACAGATAGCCCTTCTCTTCACATCATAAGCTGTCTTTCTTGGACTTATCCCCACCACTTGCTACAACAATGGTTTGATTGCAGCTCCTCGGAGTCCACATTGTCCTTCTTATACAGCAAACAGTCCAATTAGTTGATGATGAGCAGGAGGTAGGTACCCTTATCCCCTGGATATTGCCTATAACCAACCACAGCTGCAGTATTCAGCACCCACACAACAGCTCCAAGCAGCCATTTCCTACTCGGAACTAAAGAGAGGAGAAACTGTCTCAGTATTTCATGCAGATCCCTCAAGCTGACATCAGGTACATCAGGCCTTGAGAGGGCACTTACATTTACATATTGTACGTTCTCCTTGAGATATTTTGTCCATCTTTTCATTGCTGTTTTTCACCCACTACTCTACCACTTATGGTGTACACATGTTGTCTGAAGAGTGAAGTGACGAGTGCTGTCTGTCTGGCCTACCCCTGTCCTCTGGGATGATGACAGGCCAGTGATGAGGTGTTGGATGACTCATCAGAAAGCACAGAGCACAATGACACACAGTATGTGCATGTCTCACATTTCTGATGGGGACTGCCTTGATCTCACGCTTCTCAGAGGAGGAATTTAGGTCTGAGGCCTCTGAATAGAAGTGAATAAACTTATTTCTGAAAAGATAGTTCAGAACTATACAAGTTTAAAGGCTGTATTGAAGTTTGTAAAGTTAAACTACCACTTATTTGACAAGGCAGTTTTTATAGTTATAAATTCATAACAGACTACAAATAAACATCTTGCACTTCGTATATATACAAAGCAATATATAAAGATAATTACTGGTACTGTTTACCTGTATACTATAATACTACAGGTCCAATATCATTCTTCTGCCAAGAATGCAAAGTTATGGCATGTTTAATGGCACTCATTATGACACTGTCATGAATATTCGATTACTGTCATGAGAATGTAAAATCCATATTATGAAGAAATGCAGAATGAGGTAATGTATAGAAAGTTATGTTGCCATAAATACTGTTAAAACCTTTCAATAAATTGCCTGTTCAAGAAGTATAATTGTCATAACATTGATAGTATTTACTACAGCTAGACAGCTAGCTTTACTGTTTTTAACCGTACAGTTGAAGATAACATATGCCATTTGTGTCTTTCCTTGGGACGTACAAATTAAGTTCAGGGATGTTAAGTACTATTATGTATGGGATTACTGTTAGCTGTTCAGAAGATTGTCTCCTCCTCCTCTCCCCCATGCCAGAGGGTTAGTCTGACAAGACGTGATCCATGACTCCAGGGAGCTGAGGGACCCTGTGGCCGACCCTATCCCCTCGAAGGCGTAGGTCCTCAGGCTGTCAAATGCTGGCACATAGGGGTCCTGATCTTCTTCATCCAGCCTGTCCATGATGAACTGTTTGAAGATGTCGTCCTCAGGGCTGATGATGCGGGAGTGGCGGAGGGACACGGACATCCTGATACTGGCCGCCACCTCCTCTCTGCAGAGCCTCCTGTAACTCCTGCGGGGGTGGGGGCGGACGGGAAACCGCGGGCTGATAGAACCCCCCCAGGTCACCCCCTCCTCTGCCCCCTAGTTCTCCGTAGTGAAGCAGCTTCTCTGAGACCCTCTTAGGTAGCTCCAGCTCCTTCTCCGCTCCCCCAGTCTCTCTTGCTGTTTCCTCCTGTGTCTCCTCAGCATCAGCATCAGCATTAGAATGGACAGCACTGGAGACACAAACCAGCAGGAGATCATTATGTTTTAAACCGGGAGAAGAGCATTTCAGGTCTGGATTAAATATGCACACTTTTGCGCTGCAAATAATAGGGTGGGCTTTGATTTTTAGATTTGAAGTTCATGTGAAAGTCTTTAAGGGGAAACATCGAGAGGAAACAAGAAAAGAAGATACCATCATTTCTGCCAATACTGTAAAATAATAATTGATATTAAGTCATAATTTATATTTCACCTCATACAGTATCCGAAGGAAGAAATCATTTAGTGTGTGTCACAAATTCCCTGCTGTTGACCAACCATGAGCTGCACACTCCACTCCCCATCCCCCACGACCGGTTCCTGAGAGTCTAGGGGTAACATAAACCTGCCTCTCAAACTCTATCTGAGATTCTGTATCTGTGCATTTGTGTCCTGGTGTATTCATTCGGACTGTGTGTAATCATTACCTTTGTTTCTGTCTGTTACAGAACCACTACCATTCCACTACCTTTCCCACTTTTCATCTACATCCCAATGTTAATTTTCCTCAGTGTGTTTAAGTTTAAGTTCCTGTGTGTTAACTCTTGGGGTGCTTTACTCCCCTCTAACTGGGGGTGGTGTCAGTGGGTCACAAAACAGTAAAATACTTTGGGCTGGGTTACTCTCTTTCAGTGTAATTTTAAGCCTGACGAACGTGTGATAGCAGTAGTGGACTGCATATTGTCTTGTTTGCATGGGGTATTGCACTCATATGAGGGGATGTTTGCCCAGTAAGCATTGCTATTAATATTTCATGTGATGGGCATAGGGATTACCCAACAGCAGAGGTCATAATGAAGCTCTACACTACTGCAAACACGTCAATGTCCCATGATAGCATTGTTATTGTTGAGCGGGGTGGAGCAGGTGAACCCAAATGCAGACTCAGATGAGGAGACAAGGATAGGTAACCAATGTATTTATTGAAAAGCGGGAGAGGAGATGGGGTGCAGCCCAGGGGAATCTCGGGTGGGTAGTAAGTAGTAATCCGGACTGAGGCTGAGGCTGGGGGCAAGGAGATTAGGAAACGGGTAAGCAGGTCTGAAGCGGAATCCAATGAAGCAGTAGGGCGGGGATCCAGGGCAGTGAAGCAGGACTGAGGAGACGAGGGACTGGAGACAGGTACCAGAGTCAGAGCAGACGGGATGAGTAGAGGCTACGAACTGGCTGCGTGGAAGTGGCAAGGTTGAGTATTTGTAGGGTTCTTTATTATGGAACAGGTTGCAGTTGGTGGGAATCTGCTCTGCTTCCAGCACACCTGTCTCCACTCACACAATCGCATACACACATACAGAGAGAGAGAGAGAGAGAGAGAGAGAGAGAGAGAGAGAGAGAGAGAGAGAGAGAGAGAGAGCGCGCACTGGGGGAGTGGTGGCAGGTTAGGGAGATCCAGGATGAGATGTAGAGGGTGTGGCAGGAGAAGATGTAACAGTTAGTGAAGCATTGCCACAGATAAGCACATCACTAGCTGAAAACATTATTGTGCTTTGCTAAGCATTTAGATGTTTAAAATTTGTGTTTAGGGCACACTGGTGAATTATTACTATTATTAATGAGAGTGGGATACATTTCAAGATATCCAACTTTATAGCCACACACTTTATACTTGCCAAGTTTATGCGAAGTGGAACTGCACTAGCTCACACTAACACAATCTGTTGAAAAACAATCACTTGTAACTTGTAGATTTGAAACAGTTTATTTTATCATAATATGTTTTCATGTAAACACATTCAACATTTACCCATCATATAAAATATCAGATATGCCCATTCCAAGGGTACAGTGTCACTGACCTGTGAGTGTTGCCAAGCAGATCAGGAGACCCAGAAGGGTCTGGAGGCTGAACCCCATGGAGAGGGCCAGGGCCTCCACCCCGCCTGTGAGGCAGTGTCCGGCAGGCTGACAGCTGCACACGCTGATGGTCAGGGTACTGGAACTGGAGAGGGCTGGGGAGCCACTGTCCACCACCACCATGGGCAGCATGTGCTGGGTACTGTCCCTACGGGTGAACAACCTCTGCCATGCCAGGATGCTAGTACTGTTGTCTGTGGTGAATAGGGAGATTCTGGTTGAGGAGCAAACCTGATTTGATAGCTTAAAGATTTGTATGTTTTCCATATTAGGACAGAATCACACATCTATGAAAGTTGATTCAGGCGTGTGATGCTGTCCTAATATGGACACTGTAAATATCAAAGCTTTTCTATTTTTTCTTTCTGTGCATTGCTACACAGATGCCTAAGTCATGTCAGATTGTATTCATGAATACATAGGCCAGTTTGAATGACAGTCAGAGGATATATCTGTACTCAACCTTGGTTGTCCCTGATGGTAAAGTTGGGGTTGATGTGCTTCTCATGGACCATGGAGAAATAGAAATGGTGTCCCTCCAGAGGGTCGTCCAGATCCACAGCACTGATTAGCTGGATGAGCTACAAGACACAGATATACTGCAGCTGTCAGACAATGGTTCTCACTGAGCATCGGAAGAGAAAAATAGAATAGAAAGTCCTTCCTAGGACATATCCCAAGGGTTACAGTGCCTTTAGAAAGTATTCACACCCCTTACATTTCTCCACATTTTGTTGTGTTACAAAGAGGGATAACATTTATTTAATTGTAATTTCTTGTGAACGATCTACACAAAATACTCTGTGTAACGGAGAAGTCCGTCACTGGCCACGGGCAGCGTTTGGTACACTAACACACACACACTCTGCGCCTCCCTGCTCCGTTATCAGCTACGTTAACATTGTGGGTCGACACACAAGCTAACTTCTCTATTTAGTACATACATTTCACACATGTCACGTAGAGCAGGCCAGAAGGCAAAACTGAAAAACCTAACCTCTATCAAATAAAAAGATGGCGGAGCCGCAAAGGTACTTCTGAACAAGGGTGTTTATTTACATAGTGATTCCGGAAGAAAAACAACAGTACTGCCATCCAAAGTATACATTATGGGGACAGCTTAAAAACAATGCTGCCCCATCAACAGCTCAATCCAAAATGGTTCCCCCCTTGAACTGAAAGAGAGGCTCCTTTTGTAGGGGAAGCCCCTACCATCAGAACATACCCAGCACTAATTAATTAAGTATGATTTGATTTTAACACTTTCAAATGGGTTATTTTAACACCAGTACAGTGGGACTCATATGTTCTCTGAAAATAGTGTACATTTTAC
The DNA here is from genome assembly GCA_003317085.1 of Hucho hucho. Lineage (NCBI taxonomy): Eukaryota > Metazoa > Chordata > Actinopteri > Salmoniformes > Salmonidae > Hucho > Hucho hucho. The sequence continues at coordinate 187,308 of QNTS01002440.1, forward strand.
ACGTTCAGAGTTAAATGTACAACATTGATTTTGCTGTGTTTGCCATCATAGTTGATATTGATGTGATTTTCTCTGTATTATCAATACTTTGTTGTATTGTATATGTATGAAAGAGATACTCCTTGTTTCTTTGGCTGTTATGGTTAGATTGTTTCATGCTGCTTCCACATGGTCCAAAGGTTTCGCAACAGTTACAGTCTATAATGGGTCTATAATGAAAGCTTTTCTGATAAAGCTGCTTTTGTGAATGGAATATCTGGAAGAGAAATCACCAGGAAACACAGTTAGCGAGCAATGCAAAGCGCTGGTTTCTCATAGTTGAGCACACAAAGCACAGCGATTCCACCAAAAGATAATTTGAGGAAACTGTAAGTTTCAACCGACAGGTATCTAACAAAGGGCTCGAACAAAGCCCAGTATGACAGGACAGCAATACAACAACAAAACAGTAGGAAGAATTGTCGAGAATAAAATTGTCATGTGAATGTTTCTGTGAATGCTTTGTATCTGAATAAAATACAATTTCTAAACATCTGAGTGAAGACAAAGACAGACTGTCTGTAAAGGCCTCCAATAGGTCGTTATCAATAAAATGTCACAATACAGTTTTAATATCATCACCTCTTGAAGAGCATAGTCAGAACTACACATTTCCAATTATGCCAAATATATATGGAGTCAAATCTGATTCAAAAGATGAACGGCCGCGAGATGGTGAAACATCTCTCGCTCTCAAGTTTTGGCACCTTTGGGTTTGGATTTCAGGCTTATGTGGGGTGGGCTTAAAGGCGGGTGCATGTCTAGAAACCTTAGATTGGTCACTTTCACTGGAGTTATGGACAACAAATTCCTACCATTTACCTCGAGCTAACTCTGCAGATAGCACTACTGGGTGATTTGAAAAGTCATAGTCAGTCGATCAATAATATAATAATACTTTTAGCAACAATGTTTATCTTTAATTTACAATCTGTAGAAACTATGAGAATAGAAAGGTTCAGAAACTTTGTGAAACATTACAGCACAGTAGAAAAATATATGGCAAGCAGAAAGTTAAATGGATGGTGTTGGGGGACAGTTGGGAGGCTTTGAGTGGATCTGAAAGGTGGGATTAATAATACCAAGATAACTCATATAAAATATGCTGTGTCTGTAAAATGTATATGGGTTCGGACCTTTTATGCAACAGTGCAGATAATAATATAAGTTGAAAAGGCTTCGGAAATTGATGGGAGGGGTTGATGGCAGCTGAATCAGGCATCCAAGGTCAAAATAAACAAAAGATAACTGTTGTAAGGTACATTGTGTCCGTAAAATGTAAACTCTGCAAAAGAAGAAACGTCCTCTCACTGTCAACTGCGTTTATTTTCAGCAAACTTAACGTGGAAATATTTGTATGAACATAACAAGATTCAACAACTGAGACATAAACTGAACAAGTTCCACAGACATGTGACTAACAGAAATGGAATTATGCGTCCCTGAACAAAGGGGGGGCTCAAAATCAAAAGTAACAGTCAGTACCTGGTGAGGCCACTAGCTGCATTAACTCTTTAGGCATCATCAGCAGTGGTGACGGTTTTGGAGAGTCTGGCGTGCCCAAAGTAAAATGCCTGCCACTCAGGCCCAGAAACTAGGATATGCACATAATTAGTACTATTCGGTAGGAAACACTCTGAAGTTTCTCAAACTGTTAAAATAATGTCTGTGAGTATAACAGAACTGATATAACTTTTGGATTTTGAATTTGGCGCCATACATTTCACCGGGTAGTGTCGGGATTGGGGCCCCAATGATCCCTAAGTGGTGTTAAATACTGCAGTGCATCTCCTCCTCGTGGACTGCACCAGATTTGCCAGTTATTGCTGTGAGATGTTACCCCACTCTTCCACCAAGGCACCTGCAAGTTCCCGGGCATTTCTGGGGGGAATGGCCCTAGCCCTCACCCTCTGATCCAACAGGTCCCAGATGAGCTCAATGGGATTGAGATTCGGGCTCTTCGCTGGCAATGGCAGAACACTGACATTCCTGTCTTGCAGGAAGTCACGCACAGAACGAGCAATATGGCTGGTGGCATTGTCATGCTGGAGGGTCATGTCAGGATGAGCATGCAAGAACGGTACTATATGAGGGAGGAGGATGTCTTCCCTGTAATGCACAGCGTTGAGATTGCCTGCAATAGATTGTACATTCCATTAACCTCTCAGGGATCACTGGGGCGCTAGCGCCCCACTCCCGACACTACCAGGTGAAATGTGAGGCGCCAAATTCAAAATCCAAAAGTTGAATTATTAAACATCCACCAATATATAAGTGTTCCATACTCATCAAAAGCTCTGTTTCCTGGCAATATCACAGCGTTGTCAGATTTCAAAAAGGCTTTACGGCGAAAGCACTACATTTGATTGTTTGAGGGTAGCACCTCACATACTTTCTCATAGCCATGAATTCATTAGCCAGCGTGGCACACACATAACACATTTCACAGCAAAAACAAATCAATTACCTGTTGAAGAACTTCTGCTGAGGTCTTCCTAAGTGTCCAACGAAGACAATCCATGGTTCTTTTGTTAGAAAAAGTCATGTATTTTATCCATAAATCTCCATTTGGTTCGCGCGTTATAATCAGAAACTACAGCGTCCACACCTCCATTGAAACGTGACTAGAACTCGTTCAACTTATACCTATAAACTTGTCCAAGAACAATCAAACATCATTTTAAATGTATCCTTAGGAACACTTTTACGTATATTTACTATAATAAATCAACCGGAATATAAACTGAGCTCTACAGACGGAGGAAAACACAGTGCGCGCCGACTACTATAGACTTCCAAGGAGGCACTTCCTTATTCCCTCTTCTTCTCTGCTCTAAAGCATCTATACAGAATCAAAACACTTTCTCGAGACTGTGGACATCCAGAGGAAGCGATAGGTACTGCATTCATATGCCCTTATATGGGCATTTTCATGAGGGAGGGGTTCCAAATGAGGCACTCTGTGAAAACCACTTTCTCCAGGACAGA
>QNTS01002441.1:0-14585 GCA_003317085.1 Hucho hucho
TGGGACCATAGTCACCAAGAAAACAATTGGTAACACACTACGCCGTGAAGGACTGAAATCCTGCAGCGCCCGCAAGGTCCCCCTGCTCAAGAAAGCACATATACATGCCCATCTGAAGTTTGCCAATGAACATCTGAATGATTCAGAGGACATCTGGGTGAAAGTGTTGTGGTCAGATGAGACCAAAATGGAGCTCTTTGGCATCAAATCAACTCACCATGTTTGGAGGAGGAGGAATGCTGCCTATGACCCCAAGAACACCATCCCCACCGTCAATCATGGAGGTGGAAACATTATGCTTTGGGGGTGTTTTTCTGCTAAGGAGACAGGACAACTTCAACGCATCAAAGGGACGATGGACGGGGCCATGTACCGTCAAATATTGGGTGAGAACCTCCTTCCCTCAGCCAGGGAATTGAAAATGGGTCGTGGATGGGTATTCCAGCATGACAATGACCCAAAACACACGGCCAAGGCAACAAAAGAGTGGCTCAAGAAGAAGCACATTAAGGTCCTGGAGTGGCCTAGCCAGTCTCCAGACATTAATCCCATAGAAAATCTGTGGAGGGAGCTGAAGGTTTGAGTTGCCAAACGTCAGCCTCGAAACCTTAATGACTTGGAGAAGATCTGCAAAGAGGAGTGGGACAAAATCCCTCCTGAGATGTGTGCAAACCTGATGGCCAACTACAAGAAACGTCTGACCTCTGTCATGTTTTGCAGAGGGGTCAAATACTTATTTCCCTCATTAAAATGCAAATCAATTCATAACATTTTTCACATGCGTTTTTCTGGATTTTTTTGTTGTTATTCTGTCTCTCACTGTTCAAATAAACCTACCATTAAAATTATAGACTGATAATTTCTTTGTCAGTGGGCAAACGTACAAAATCAGCAGGGGATCAAATACTTTTTCCCCCTCACTGTACCTCAAATATTTCCTGTTCCTATCCGTTCTGCTCAGGGCTACAGCTTCCAAACTCTGTATAAAATTTGATTTGATAAAAACTGTTGACATCTAGTGGAAGCCATAGGTACTGCAGTTTCAGTCCTAGTTAAAATAGAAATCAATAGGGAGAGTATCAAACTGTGCAAAGGTCACAAAAAAAAAAATCTGGTCAGAAATTTCTCAAGTTTTCACCTGCTATATCAGTTCTGTTATACTCACATACATTATTACTTTTAGAAACCTCAGAGTGTTTCCTATCCAATAGTACTAATTATGTGCATATCCTATTTTCTGGGCCTGAGTGGCAGGCATTTTGCTTTGGGCACGCCAGACTCTCCAAAACCGTCACCTCTGCTGCCGCTCCCTAAGAAGTTAACAAACTATAGTTTTGGCAAGTCGGTTAGGACATCTACATTGTCCATGACACAAGTACTTTTCCCAACAATTGTTTACAGACACATTATTTCACTTATAATTCACTGTATCACAATTCCAGTGTGTCAGAAGTTTACATACACTAAATTGACTGTGCCTTTAAAATGATGCATGGCTTTAGAAGCTTCTGATAGGCTAATTGACATCATTTGAGTCAATTGGAGGTGTTCCTGGGGATGTATTTCAAGGCCTACCTTCAAACTCAGTTCCTCTTTGCTTGACATCATGGGAAAATCAAAAGAAATCAGCCAAGACCTCAGAAAAAAAAAATGTAGACCTCCACAAGTCTGGTTCATTTCCAAATGCCTGAAGGTACCAAGGTCATCTGTACAAGCAATAGTACGCAAGTATAAACACCATGGGACCAAGCAGCCGTCATACCACTCAGGTAGGAGACGCGTTCTGTCTCCTAGAGATGAACGTACTTTGGTGAGTAAAGTAAAAATCAATCCCAGAACAACAGCAAAGTACCTTGTGAAGATGCTGGAGGAAACAGGTACAAAAGTATCTATATCCACAGTAAAACAAGTCCTATATCGACATAACCTGAAAGGCCGCTGAGCAAGGAAGAAGCCACTGCTCCAAAACCGCCATAAAAAAGCCGGACTACGGTTTGCCACTGCACATGGGGACAAAGATCGTACTTTTTTGAGAATTGTCCTCTGGTCTGATGAAACAAAAATAGAACTGTTTGGCCATAATGACCATCGTTATGTTTGGAGGAAAAAGGGGGAGGCTTGCAAGCCGAAGAACACCATCCCAAATGTGAAGCACGGGGGTGGCAGCATCATGTTGTGGGGGTGCTTTGCTGCAGGAGGGACTGGTCCACTTCACAAAATAGATGGCATCATGAGGGAGGAAAATTATTTGGATATATTGAAGCAACAACTCAAGACATCAGTCAGGAAGTTAAAGCTTGGTCGCAAATGGGTCTTCCAAATGGACAATGACCCCAAGCATACTTCCAAAGTTGTGGCAAAATGGCTTAAGGACAACAAAGTCAAGGTATTGGAGTGGCCATCACAAAGCCCTGACCTCAACCTTATAGAACATTTGTGGGCAGAACTGAAAAAGCAGCCTACAAACCTTTTTGTATTTATTTAACTAGGCAAGTCAGTTAAGAACAAATTCTTATTTACAATGACCACCTACCCCAGGCCAAACCCAGATGACGCTGGGCCAATTGTGCGCCGCCCTTTGGGACTCCCAAGCACAGCCGGATGTGATGTAGCCTGGATTCGAGCCAGGGACTATAGTGACGCCTCTTGCACTGAGATGCAGTGCCTTAGACCACTGCGCCACTCGGGAGCCCAACAGGATAAAGGATTGTCTGTCTAGACCTCACCCTCAGGCATGCTAACTAAAGGTATTAACCCTCCACAGCTTTAGAGACAACTGGAGCTCTTAAATAGTACATGGGCCAGCACAGGTGTAACACCTTCCTACTAATGAGATGGAACCAGTACAGGTGTAACACATGCTGACTAACAAGGTGACACCAATCGGTGTGCCCTACGTGCTATAGTCCAACCTCAAAGCACAAATGGAAAATCCAAATCCCGTTACATCTTCCCCGTAAGACAACAAATACAGCCCCAGTCAAAAGTTTGGACACACCTACTCATTCCAGGTTTTTCTTTATTTTTACTATTTTTTACATTGTAGAATAATAGTGAAGACGTCAACACTATGAAATAACACACATGGAATCATGTGGTAACGAAAACAGTGTTAAACAAATCAAGATATATTTTATATTTGAGATTCTTCAAAGTAGTTTCCCTTTGCCTTGTATGACAGCTTTGCACACTTTTGAATGAGTTGGTGTGTCAACTTTTGACTGGTACTGTATATCCTGAAGTTTGGGGGGAGAATCTGCGTAAGCTTTGACACGTGAGGTTCGACTTCAAACAAGGAAGCGAAATAGAATCCATTGTTCTATATGGTGGTAGGTGGTTTCAACAAGAGCTGTGCTGGACTCTGGTCAACATGGATGATAGTTTTGATGGTATGGGTAGGGATGATGAGTCATGGACCTGAATGGTCTGTGGTGAAAAATAATGGGCCTGCTATAACCGCTGCTTACAGCAGTGGCACTTCTAGTGTTGAGAATGTGAAGAGGATGAAGGAAGTGAAAAACAAAAGTAATTATGTCTGAGTGGAAAGTTGTAATTGTGTTTGATGCGTCGACACCTTATTCGATTAACCAATTCTGTTAAGAAAGAGATGTTAAAGGGGAAGTTAGCCAGTTCATTGGTAATGGTACACTTTTAATATTATGTACTGTACAGTGGGGCAAAAAAGTATTTAGTCAGCCACCAATTGTGCAAGTTCTCTCACTTAAAAAGATGAGAGAGGCCTGTAATTTTCATCATAGGTACACTTCAACTATGACAGACAAAATGAGGAAAAGAAATCCAGAAAATCACATTGTAGGATTTTTTATGAATTTATTTGCAAATTATGGTGGAAAATAAGTATTTGGTCACATACAAACAAGCAAGATTTCTGGCTCTCACAGACCTGTAACTTCTTCTTTAAGAGGCTCCTCTGTCCTCCACTCGTTACCTGTATTAATGGCACCTGTTTGAACTTGTTATCAGTATAAAAGACACCTGTCCACAACCTCAAACAGTCACACTCCAAACTCCACTATGGCCAAGACCAAAGAGCTGTCAAAGGACACCAGAAACAAAATTGTAGACCTGCACCAGGTTGGGAAGACTGAATCTGCAATAGGTAAGCAGCTTGGTTTGAAGAAATCAACTGTGGGAGCAATTATTAGGAAATGGAAGACATACAAGACCACTGATAATCTTCCTCGATCTGGGGCTCCACGCAAGATCTCACCCCGTGGGGTCAAAATGATCACAAGAACGGTGAGCAAAAATCCCAGAACCACACGGGGGGACCTAGTGAATGACCTGCAGAGAGCTGGGACCAAAGTAACAAAGCCTACCATCAGTAACACACTACGCCGCCAGGGACTCAAATCCTGCAGTGCCAGACGTGTCCCCCTGCTTAAGCCAGTACATGTTCAGGCCCGTCTGAAGTTTGCTAGAGAGCATTTGGATGATCCAGATGAGGATTGGGAGAATGTCATATGGTCAGATGAAACCAAAATAGAACTTTTTGGTAAAAACTCAACTCGTCGTGTTTGGAGGACAAAGAATGCTGAGTTGCATCCAAAGAACACCATACCTACTGTGAAGCATGGGGGTGGAAACATCATGCTTTGGGGCTGTTTTTCTGCAAAGGGACCAGGACGACTGATCCGTGTAAAGGAAAGAATGAATGGGGCCATGTATCGTGAGATTTTGAGTGAAAACCTCCTTCCATCAGCAAGGGCATTGAAGATGAAACGTGGCTGGGTCTTTCAGCATGACAATGATCCCAAACACACCGCCCGGGCAACGAAGGAGTGGCTTCGTAAGAAGCATTTCAAGGTCCTGGAGTGGCCTAGCCAGTCTCCAGATCTCAACCCCATAGAAAATCTTTGGAGGGAGTTGAAAGTCCGTGTTGCCCAGCGACAGCCCCAAAACATCACTGCTCTAGAGGAGATCTGCATGGAGGAATGGGCCAAAATACCAGCANCATCTGACCATATGACATTCTCCCAATCCTCATCTGGATCATCCAAATGCTCTCTAGCAAACTTCAGACGGGCCTGAACATGTACTGGCTTAAGCAGGGGGACACGTCTGGCACTGCAGGATTTGAGTCCCTGGCGGCGTAGTGTGTTACTGATGGTAGGCTTTGTTACTTTGGTCCCAGCTCTCTGCAGGTCATTCACTAGGTCCCCCCGTGTGGTTCTGGGATTTTTGCTCACCGTTCTTGTGATCATTTTGACCCCACGGGGTGAGATCTTGCGTGGAGCCCCAGATCGAGGAAGATTATCAGTGGTCTTGTATGTCTTCCATTTCCTAATAATTGCTCCCACAATTGATTTCTTCAAACCAAGCTGCTTACCTATTGCAGATTCAGTCTTCCCAACCTGGTGCAGGTCTACAATTTTGTTTCTGGTGTCCTTTGACAGCTCTTTGGTCTTGGCCATAGTGGAGTTTGGAGTGTGACTGTTTGAGGTTGTGGACAGGTGTCTTTTATACTGATAACAAGTTCAAACAGGTGCCATTAATACAGGTAACGAGTGGAGGACAGAGGAGCCTCTTAAAGAATAAGTTACAGGTCTGTGAGAGCCAGAAATCTTGCTTGTTTGTATGTGACCAAATACTTATTTTCCACCATAATTTGCAAATAAATTCATTAAAAATCCTACAATGTGATTTTCTGGATTTTTTTTCCTCATTTTGTCTGTCATAGTTGAAGTGTACCTATGATGAAAATTACAGGCCTCTCTCATCTTTTTAAGTGAGAGAACTTGCACAATTGGTGGCTGACTAAATACTTTTTTGCCCCACTGTATGTTCAACAAGGGAAGATTCTGAAAATGAAACTCAATTGGAAGTAAATCACAAGTCATGTTCCTGGAGCTTCGGCTAGGCTGAGGGGGATCATTTCTGGGGTTCCACTATCTATGTCCATAGATGATCTAGAATAAAATGTAGAGGGGGGCATAGTGGTTGAAGCCAAAAGGCTGTTCAGTAAGAAGGAGGGGCAGAGAAGTGAAAGCCTGTCAGTATTATTCATGTTTGAGAAGGTTGTAATAAAGAAAGTCCAGATGGGCTTCCTGGCTTTCACTGTTAGAGAGTTTGTTTTAAATGCAAAAGAATGGGACATGTAACGGAAAGAAAAGAAAAGATGTGGGAGGGAACATGATTATGGTGAATGTGGGAACAATGTCAAGGTTAAATGTTGTAATTGTGTGGGGGGGATACATTGCAGCATTTGGTGGATGCCAGGTGCAGAAAGAGGCTAGAGAGGCCCAAAGATAGAAAATCACTCCTAATGTCTCTTATGCAGAGGCTGCAAGCAGATTGGTGGAACTATTAGGCAGAATGATGGAGATAATAGGGTCAGTCCTGGAATAAGTGGACCTACTGTAGGAAATGTTGCGTATGTTAGTCCAGACACGTATACGAGACCTGTTCAGAAATCTTGCTCTCACAAATGTTTCATTTCAAAGGACACCTTAATAGTTAATCAGATTGACTTCATAACCTTCATTGGAATGGTTAGAAGAACTGCCAAGTTGAAGATCATTCTAGAAGCAGCAACATCGATATTAGGAGTAACAGATGTTACTGTCGACATGATTGTTTATATGTTGACCCCTAATAATACCAATGATGGAATGCCTCCGTATGATAATTAGAGTTGTGGTTTCTGTTATCCTTCAGTGGAATGCCAGAAGCCTTATTGCTAACGGTCAGTTTAAGAAATATGTAATAGATTTAGAGATAAAACCTGATGTGATGTGTTCAAGAAACATGGCATAGACCACATCTTGATTTTATTATTCCTGGTTATTGTTCAATCAGTTCTGATAGATCAGCTGGACAGGGTGGTGAGTGTGCTACGTTCATAAGGGAAGCCTTGTATATCATAATATAACTGTCCCATCTGAATTTGAATGTAATGGTGGACGTTTTCAGTGCAGGTAGTAATATTAAGTTACACAATTTTCACAACCCTTGTCGTCAACTATCTGTAGCGATGTTTGATGAAATATCAGGATTGGGCTCTAGAGAGATATGTTGCGGCAACTTTAATGCACATAGTAGTTTATGGGGAAGCACACATACAGATGCTAATGGTACAACTGTGGAAGATATGATGGAAAAAAGAGCATTAGTATGTCTTAACGATGGATGTGGTACAAGAGTTGATGTTGTTAGAGGGGTTACATCCTGCCTGGACCTCACAATGGCTTCTAACTCTTGCATATGTGACATTTGCTAGGGTACATATTGGAGTTACTTTGTATGAATGACATAAGCAATGCAGGTGTGAGACTTTAAATGCTAATGTTAATGTGTATAAGAAAAGGGATACTGTTGACTCTTCTTTGGATGCTGTTTTTACCATACATGAGATGCGTTCAGCCTTAATAGACTGTGGATATGCAGCTCCAGGTCATGATCAGTGGTGCTAAGTAATGTTTAAGCATCTACCATGCAGGTCACATCCACTCCCGCTCCCACTCCCCCACTCCAGCGCTCAACGTCACCGGTCTGCCAACCACCGGTCCTGGCAACCCATCTTTGCGCACAACTGGCTACAATCATTATGCACACAAGTCATTTTACACATTTCTTACATTTAGGCCTATGCTGGGTAAGTATCTTTTGCCCTGTGTGATGCACAGCAATACCTGGTTGAGAAAGTTTATTGATTTATCATTTACTGATAAGACAGAGAGCAGAATTTGCCATCGATCGACATTGCTACTAGACTCAACAATTGCTTCCATGGTAATCAATCCAGTTGTCTACTGGCTAACAAGCTTCGCAGTAATGATCAATTGGCAGATATTGCCAAATCAATTGGCAGATTTTGTAAATCCACTCCAAGCCAGATTGGGGGGGGGAGTGTAGGTTCACCTCTTTTTGTTTTCTTTTTCTTTACATACCAATTTTACCTTACAAAATCTTTTTAGATTATAATGATAATTTCGCTGTATGTATTTCTTACTTTTGTTTTCCTTTTGAGTTAATGCTGCCCACAGGTACATGTTATATGAATTGAAATATATTGTACTTGTAAACCCCCAACAAAAAAATGACAAAGCAAATAGAACGCGAGGTGTGAATTCTCAATCCTTTACATCATAACACAAAATACTAAACGGGTGCATCCAAATAATATCTCCTTTCTACTGAAGTGTACACTCATTCACTACTTCCCACAAATCTAAAAGCATTGGATTGGCAGAGGCAGGTGATAGAGGGAGTTTCCACCGTATTTCTTACATCAGTCATTTCCTTTCACATTAGTTAACGGAAGAGAAAAATTGTGCTCTTTGGGAGTTAGAAGAGATAATTGGGACATAGCCAATAAGTATACCATCGACCTAGAAAACCCAAGGCATGTCTGGATCAGGGGCGACTAGTCTCTCTTTACCTCCCACAATTTTCTAATGTTCTGGCTTACCACGTCTGTACATAATAGAACATCAGTTTGGTATAGAGGAACTACGTCACTGCCTACGTCATTACCTTATCTGCTTGAATAAAATACAAAATAGTAGCTAGCAAGATGGAGATCATGGGAGTTATTTTTATTGTGGCTAGTTTGCATGAACTACCTTCACTAAAACCCCTGCAAAGGTTTTGCCTGCAAGCTTTGGTTTTCGAATCTTGGCGTTCTGGCATGTCTGCCTCATGATTGGTTGGAAGAGTTTTTTTTCTATCAAACTTGCCAAAAGATTCTGTAATTGAAACCAGACTCTATTGCCTAGGGTTGGGTTTACAAGACTAAGGGGCGACAGTACTTCTAGGTCTCAGAAAAGCAGTAGTGCACTTACCATAGTCTTTTACAGTACATTTCAGTAATGCTTTATTGTCGTTGTCTATTTGCCAACTATCATTACCCAATCTGAATAATATCTTATACACTTTACTAATACACTTAAGGACTGTGTACCCTCAAATTATGTAATGCTAGTTCTGACCACTGCACTACTCCCTTCCTCTAAACAGCATAACTTTCTGGAGTAGACAATTTTTGGGAACCATTCATTTTAACCAGCAACATATTTTTCCTCAGTATTTTCATACCAAAGTCATGTTTACTGCAAACGTAACTGTCCATGGCAGAATTAGAAACGTTTTACATGGAACGTAGTGGTGTCCAAATCCGGAGGCGCTAGCTAGCCTATAGCGTAGCACGTTATGAGCTGCTGCCTGTGTCCTTGCTGTGGAAAAGTTTTGCAGCTGCTCCAAGGCCAATTGCAAGCCCATAAACACAGTACTTATCCAGCTTATTAACAGGGTCCATTAAAGAATAAGAGTGATTTTCCTGGCTCAAAGCTCCCATACAGGCCTGGCTGGTTAGTTTGTGTGTGTTGTGAATTCTACAACCTACAGTAATTTTTCTTTAGTGTGTGTGTGTGTGTTTTTTAAAATTGTGGTAACGGAAAGGCCAGTCAAGTTTAACACTACGCTGTATACCTGGATGTGGCAACTGCCCTGGAGATGCATTTCCATCCCATAAAAACAGATATTACTACTTCAGATACTTCCGTACTCTCCCCCATCAACCCCTACTCCCAACCCCATTGTCATTACCATAGAAATGAATAGAAACACCCCAAAGACATGTTTCTACCTAATGGCACTCTAGTCCATATGTAGTGCACTCCTTTTGACCATAGCCCTTTGGGTTCTGAGAATAGGGTGACATTTAGGATACCAACATTGTCATTGGCGTGGACACTGGAATATCTGATCTCCAACCTCATTTTCAGCACATATATAGTGCATTCGGAAAGTTTACTCCTTTACTTTTTCCACATTTTGTTACGTAAGAGTCTTATTCTAAAATAGATTTTCCACATCAATCTACACACAATACCCTATCCGGTACCACTTGCCATGTGGTAGCAGAGAAAGCAGTCTATGACTTGGGTGACTGGAGTCTCTGACAATTTTATGGGCATTCCTCTGACACCGGTCCTGGATGGCAGGAAGCTTGGCCCCAGTGATGTACTGGGCCGTACGCACTACCCTCTGTAGTGCTGTACCAGGCAGTGATGCAACCGGTCAGGACACTCTCGATGGTGTAGCTGTAGAACTTTGTGAGGATCTGAGGACCCATGCCAAATCTTTTCATTCTCCTGAGGGGGAATCAATTTTGTCGTGCCCTCTTCACGACTGTGTTGGTGTGTTTGGACCATGATAGATCGTTGGTCATGTGGACACCACTGAACTTATAAATCTCAACCCGCTCCACTACATCCCCGTTGATGTCAATGGGGGCCTGTTCGGCCTGCCTTTTCCTGTTGTGTCATCAGCAAACTTAATGATGGTGTTGGAGTCGTGTTTGGCCACGCAGTCGTGGGTGAACAGGGGGTACAGGAGGGGACTAAGTACACAACCCTGAGCGGCCCCCGTGTTGAGGATAGCGAGGCAGATGTGTAGTTGCCTACGCTTCCCACCAGGGGTCAGAAAGTCCAGGATCCAGTTGCAGAGGGAGGTGTTTCCCCCCAGGGTCCTTAGCTTAGTGATGAGCTTTGTGGGCACTATGGTGTTGAACGCTGAACTGTAGTCAATGAACAGCATTCTCACATAGGTGTTCCTTTAGTCCAGGTGGGAAAGGGTCGTGTGGAGTGTGATTGAGATTGTGTCATCTGTTGGGGCAGTATGCGAATTGGAGTGGGTTTAGGGTACCCGGGAGGACGCTGTTGATGTGAGCCATGACCAGCCTTTCAAAGCACTTCATGGCTACCGACGTGAGTGCTACGGGGCTGTAATCATTTAGGCAGGTTACCTTCGCTTCCTTGGGCACAGGGACTATGGTGGTCTGCTTGAAACATGTACACTACCATTCAAAAGTTTGGGGTCACTTAGAAATGTCCTGGTTTTTGTCCATTAAAATAACATGAAATTGATCGGAAATACAGTGTAGACATTGTTAATGTAGCTGGAAACTGCAGATTTTCTTTAATGGATTATTTGCAGACTGTACAGAGGCCAATTATCAGCAACCATCACTCCTGTGTTCCAATGGCACGTTGTGTTAGCTAATCCAAGTTATAATTTTAAAAGGCTAATTGATCATTAGAAAACCTTTTGCAATTATGTTAGCACAGCTGAAAACTGTTGTCCTGATTAAATAAGCAATACATTTGGCCTTCTTAGTTTTAAAATCTTGTCCATTTTAAAATCTTGTCCATGTTCTGTTATAATCTGCACCCGGCACAGCCAGAAGAGGACTGGCCACCCCTCACAGCCTGGTTCCTCTCTAGGTTTCTTCCTAGGTTTTGGCCTTTCTAGGGAGTTTTTCCTAGCCACCGTGCTTTTACACCTGCATTGCTTGCTGTTTGGGGTTTTAGGCTGGGTTTCTGTACAGCACTCTGTGACATCAGCTGATGTAAGAAGGGCTTTATAAATACATTTGATTTGATTTGAGTATCTGGAGCATCAGCATTTGTGGGTTCGATTACAGGCTCAAAATGGCCAGAAACAAAGCACTTTCTTCTGAAACTCGTCAGTCTATTCTTGTTCTGAGAAATTAAGGCTATTCCATGCGAGAAACTGAAGATCACGTACAACGCTCTGTACTACTCCCTTCACAGAACAGTGCAAATTGGCTCTAACCAGAATCGAAAGAGGAGTGGGAGGCCCCGGTGCACAACTGAGCAAGAGAACAAGTACATTAGAGTGTCTAGTTTGAGAAACAGATGCCTCACAAGTCCTCAACTGGCAGCTTCATTAAATAGTACCCGCAAACCCCAGTCTCAACGCCAACAGTGAAGAGGCGACTCCGGGACGCTGGACTTCTAGGCAGAGTTGCAAAGAAAAAGCCATATCTCAGACTGGCCAATAATAAAAAAAGATTAAGATGGGCAAAAGAACACAGACGCTGGACAGAGGAGCTCGAAGAACCAGTCATACACGTCTGTGGGAGACAGACCAGTCGAGTGGCGAATGAGTGAGCACCTCCTCTCATACTAAAGAGCCACTTGCCCGCTCTCTGTACATTCTAGAGCATGCCAAATTTCCTCACACTCTTGTGAGTAGGAGAATGTACCCACTGGGCACAAATGGGTTGAATCAATGTTGGTTCAATGTATTGTGACATAGAAAACATGTGGAAAATACATTGGATTTGAACAAAGTCATCAACGTAATAATTTATTTTGAGGGTGACATTTGAACCACAGGAATATGTCATCATTGTAACAACATATAAAATATGTTGAATTTGTACCTATGAAATGTCAGATCTTCAATATCATATCCACTATCAGAGAAAAAAGCATTAATGGAGAGTTGATCTACAACTATTAATTTGGTCTCCCATCCAGGGTTTTAGCCCAGTCCTGCTTAGCATTATATATTTGTCACTGACTACTACCAACGTGATACCGTGAGAATGATTATTTTGTTATCTCTTAATAACTAAATACAGTATATTCACTGTTGCTATCGAAGTCATTCCAAAGGGTAGGTTTAACAGAGCAAATTAAATGTAATCATACTGTATAAGTAATTTATCATCAATTATACTATTTAGGCCTATATAGCATTTGCAAAGTAATCTATTGTTTCAATTCAATGTTATTTGTAGCTCAAACAGTTTGGACGCAACATACAGAAGTTGGCACATCAGCGTTACCGACTTCAGATGAGTCCATTGACACTTGTGGGGGTTGTAGAGCAAAATCGAGACACACCATCGTGTTCGTGAGATTTTCGGGGATTTTTTATGTTACTTAGATTGACTCTAAAATATGTTTAAGTGCATTTCAAGTTTCATTAGATTTAGTCCTATTCTTTAACTTAGATTTTTGGTTGAGATGGAGATGTGAATCCAACACATAAATTCAGAATGTATAGATAAACTGAATATTGAATTGTGTTTGGTTGTCAACGCAACCAAATATCAACATTTGAATGAGAAATAAAAATGTATCTGCTGGATTCACGTCTCCATCTCAACCAAAAATCTAAGTTAAAGAATAGGACTAAATTAAATCAAATCAAACTTTATATTCACTTCAAATAAAGTTTGATTTGATTTAGTTATGTAATGTAATCTTAACTGCAATCCAGGTAATTTAGTTGTGCTTTTAGTTGAATAAATACAAAATATCTGACATTGTATTTCCATTTGATGTGCTTTTAAGTGGATGAAAGCGCAGTGATAACACATTTAGATGAAAACTAAATAAAGAAACTGACATTGGTTGAAAGCAACATATCAACCCCCAGTGGCCCGACAGTATGCGCCAAAGACTGCGCAGTGACGTCTAGCCAGTAGAACCTCATAAAAGTATGAGAGGATGCCCAACAAGCTTCGTCGCAAATTTCCTGCAACGAGATGCCCATAGGCCTTCCCGGAGGCTGTAACTCTTTGCTATTACAGGCCAATATAATAGCTTCCACAATCCAATGTGATAACTGTTGACGAGAGAGGGGCCTCCCCTTGCAGGGAGAAGCCCAGGAAACAAAGAGTAGGTCCTGTTCTTTTCAAGTATATGTGCAACCTCTCATGGGCCAGGCCCAGAGGACAATGGTGTCCGGGTGAGGGAGAAAAATCTCTGTTTGCTTGGGTCAGAAGATCTCTGCGTAATGAGAGTTGTCAGGGCTTGTCATACAGCAGCTCACATGAGCTTGCCTGGCCATCAAGGGGCTGCCAAGATGAGGGATGAGCCTTCTTCCCAGTTGGGGATGGAGTCTCCATTCCCCGTGATGGGGATTCCCTCTGGAATAAGTCCGCTCCTACGTTAAGTAAGCTTGGGACATGAGTCGCACCTAGTGAAAGTAAGTGTGCTATGCTCCACAGATTAATCTTGACGGATAGTCTGTGTAAGCTCAGGGAGTGAGTGCCACCCTGGTGGTTGATGTATGCCACCACAGTCGTATTTGTCCATTCTGATCAAAAAGTGACAATTCCAAAGGGAGGGTAGAAAGTGTTTCAGTGAAAGAAACTCTGTCAGCAATTCAAGTTAATTTAAGTGAGCAATCCAGAGCTGTGGGGTCCACACTCCATTTACTGCATTCCGCTCGTGAACTTCGCCCCAGCCCGTGAGTGGCGCATCTGTCGTCTACACCTTCCTCATTGCCACTACCCCTAGGGGAGTGCCAGAAATGAAAATCGAGGGCTTTTCTAGCGGCGAAGAACCGAGAAACACGTGGAAGTCACCTTATCTGACGATTAACATGATGCTGTGTACATAGACGTTGGGCAGATACCCAGGGCTGGAAGTCTCTCATCCTCAGTAGGCCAAGAGGTACTACTGAAATGGTGGACGCCATCAAGCCCAGCACTAGGAGGCACGTTCTGAGAGTGGCTGAGACTGTTGCCTGATAAGAGAGAGAATCGAGCATTACGCATAGTTATTCTATTCTCTGTGTTGGCACACAACAGCTCTACACATACAGTGGGGAAAAAAAGTATTTAGTCAGCCACCAATTGTGCAAGTTCTCTCACTTAAAAAGATGAGAGAGGCCTGTAATTTTCATCATAGGTACACTTCAACTATGACAGACAAAATGAGGAAAAAAAATCCAGAAAATCACATTGTAGGATTTTTAATGAATTTATTTGCAAATTATGGTGGAAAATAAGTATTTGGTCA
>QNTS01002441.1:15112-27958 GCA_003317085.1 Hucho hucho
TGACCAAATACTTATTTTCCACCATAATTTGCAAATAAATTCATTAAAAATCCTACAATGTGATTTTCTGGATTTTTTTTCCTCATTTTGTCTGTCATAGTTGAAGTGTACCTATGATGAAAATTACAGGCCTCTCTCATCTTTTTAAGTGAGAGAACTTGCACAATTGGTGGCTGACTAAATACTTTTTTTCCCCACTGTATTTAGCAAAAGTTATTGTGCATGTACTGAAATGCTTGTGTTCCTAGCTCCAACAATGCAGTGGTATCTAATAATTCACAACAATACACACACATCTACAAGTAAATAATGGAATTAAGAAATATATAAATATTAGGATGTGCAATGTCGGAGTGGCATTGACTAAAATACAGTAGAATAGAATACAGTATGTACATATGAAATGAGTAAAGTGTTCGATTATTAAAGTGACCAGTGATTCCATGTTTTTGACCTCACATTGGGTGCTGTAGGTGTCCTGGAAGGCAGGCAGTGTGCTCCCAGTGATGCGTTAGGCAGACCAAACCACCCTCTGGAGAGCCCTGCGGTTGCGAGCTGTGAAGTTGCCGTACCAGGCAGTGATTTAGCCTAACAGGATGCTCTCAGTTGTAGATCTGTAAAGGTTTGTGAGGGTCTTAGAGGCCAAGCCGAATTTCTTCAGCCTACTGAGGTTGAAGTGCTGTTCTGCCTTCTTCACCCCACTGTCTCTGTGAGTGGACCATTTCAGATTCTCAGTGATGTGTACACTTAGGAACTTGAAGCTTTTCACCTTCTCCACTGCGGTCCTGTCGATGTGGATAGGGGTGTGCTCCCTCTGCTGTTTCCTGAAGTCCATGATCAGCTCCTTCATTTTGTTGATGTTGAGGGAGAGGTTATTTTTCTGGCACCACCACGCCAGGGCCCTCACCTCCTCCCTGTGGGCTGTCTTGTCATTGTTGGTAATCAGGCCTACTACCTTTGTGTCGTCTGCAAACTGGATGATTGAGTTGGAGGCGTGCGTGGCCCCGCAGTCATGGGTGAACAGGGAGTACAGTAGGGGGCTGAGCACACACCCTTGTGGGGCCCCTGTGTTGAGTATCAGTGAAGTGGAGGTGTTGTTTCCTACCTTCACCACCTGGGAGCGGCTCATTAGGAAGTACAGGACTCAGTTGCACAGGGCGGGGTTCAGACCCAGGGTCTCGAGCTTAATGATGAGCTTGGAAGGTACTAAGGTGTTGAATGCTGAGCTATAGTCAATGAACAGCATTCTTACATGGGTATTCCTCTTGTCCAGATGGTATTGGATAGTCTGCAGTGCGATGGAGATTGCGTTGTCTGTGGATCTATTGGGGCGGTATGCCAAATGTATTGGGTCTAGGGTCAGGTAAGGTAGAGGTGATATATGATCCTTAACTAGCCTGTCAAAGCACTTCATGATGACAGAAGTGAGTGCTACAGGGCGATAGTCATTTCGTTCTGTTACCTTTTGCTTTCTTGGGTACAGGAACAATGGTGGACATCTTGAAGCAAGTGGGGACAGCAGCCTGGAATAGGGAGAGATTGAATATGTCTGTAAACACTCCAGCTATCTGGTCTGCGCATGCTCTGAGGACGCGGCAAGGGATGCCGTCTGAGCTGGCAGCCTTGCGAGGGTTAACACGCTTAAATGTCTTACTCACATCGGCCACTGAGAACGAGAGCTCACAGTTCTTTGGAGCGGGCCGCGTCGATGGCATTGTGTTATCCTCAAAGCGGGCGAAGAAGTTGTCCGGGAGCAAGACGTAAGTGTCCGCGATGTGGCTGGTTTTCCGTTTGTAATCCATGATCCACATACGTCTCGTGTTGAGCCGTTTAATTGCGACTCCACTTTGTCTCTGTACTGACTACACTGTTTGTATTTGACCATATTCCCAGTCCCCTTGCCATGGTTAAATGCGATGGTTCGAGCTTTAAATTTTGTGCGAATACTGCCATCTATCAACAGTTTCTGGTTTGGGTAGGTTTTAATAGTCACAGTGGGAACAACATCCCCTATACACTTCCTGATGAACTCGGTCACTGTGTCCATGTATACGTCAATGTTATTTTCAGAGGCTACCCAGAACATATCCCAGTCTGCGTGATTGAAACAATCTTGAAGCATGGATTCCGATAGGTCAGACCAGCGTTGAATAGACCTTAGCACGGGTACTTCCTGTTTGAGTTTCTGCCTATAGGAAGGGAGGAGCAAAATGGAGTCATGACCTGATTTGCCAAAGAGATGGTGGGGGATGGCCTTGTAGCCATCCCGGAAGGGGGAGTAATAGTGGTCGAGTGGTTTAGCAGCGCGAGTACTACAGTCAATGTGTTGATAGAACTTCAGTAGCTTTTTCCTCAAAACATTTTTGTGAAAATCTGCAGCTACAATAAATGCACCCTCAAGATATGTGGTTTCCAGTTCGCATAAAGTTCAGTGTAGTTCCTTGAGGGCCGTCTTGGTACCGGCTTGGGAGGGAAAATATGCACAGCTGTGACTATAACCGAAGAGAATTCTCTTGGGAGGTAATACGGTCTGCATTTGATTGTGAGGTATTCTATTTCGGGTGAACAAAAGGACTTGTGTACGTTATCACAATCACACCATGAGTAGTTAATCATGAAACATACACATTTCTTCTTCCTGGAGAATTATTTGTTCCTGTCTGCACAATGTATGGACGCGGACAGTATATCCTGGAGAGAGCCATGATTCCGTGAAACAGAGTATGTTACAGTCCCTTACGTCTCTCTGGAAGGAGATCCTCACCCTGAGCTCATCTACTTTATTGTCCAGAGACTGAACATTAGCGAGTAATATACTCTGAAGCGGTGGACTAGAAGTCCACTCCGAATACATCTTCTTGGTCGGCGACATCTTGGAGCAGCCTCTGGGATAAGTTACATTTCCCTGGGGGGGACGAACAAAGGATCCAATTCGGGAAAGTCATTTTGATAGACTATTTGTTAGTCAACTTAGCAATAATTAGATACATGCAGCTTCTCTTTTGTCATTATATGTTCACATAGAATACTAAATAAACCCTTGCTCATTTATTGTCATAAATGAATGCATCAATTTAGTGGATGTTGGTAAAGTTTTCTCTGTGATCTCTGCTTCTTTCTCGGAGGAAAGATGTTTAGGAACCGGGGAGAAAATGCAATAACAGTTTGACCGGTTGTAAGGAAATAGAAAGCTGTAAAAACTGTTTCTGATAAGATTTAATTTCGACTTGGATGCATATTTTATGTGGTTGAAATACTATTAGATTTTATGATGCTGATAAAGATTGCACCTCTACATACGTTATCTAACTACACATCACATTTTCTCAAAATGCTGAAAGAAATAAATCATATTTCTCCTTTTCCTGAGACAAAATGTTGCCTAAATTTGATGTATAATTTCACTGCAAGAAATGCTTAATTCTGCAGGAGTTAATATTAAGGCTATGTGAGAGGTTATAGACCAACAGTCAGTGTCCAGATTTCAGCTTCCATTGAACCCATCTGAACAGTAGGCTACAGTTCCCTTGACGTGCCATAGTCCCCGTCTTGAGACTGTTGAATTTGTACAGCGCCTCACAATCATCACACATAACATACTGTAGCAACACTGCAATCATCCTCTTTTACAACTTCACCAAATCTTTCTCCTATTTATTTTCTTTCCATTTCGCAACTTTTCTCTTATTGAATTAAACTTTGACATTGTTATTTTTGCCTCAGTGGATGAACATTAACTTTTTCTGCCTGTTCCCTAAAGCGTTTGGCTATTGGTGTGTAGGCTATTTGGCATGCTACAGTTAGGCCCTACAGTTTAGGCTTAAAATAATGAAAGAAAATCCTCAATGTAGCCTATAGATATAAATTGCACAAGAATTATACTTTTATAGATTTTTTAAGGTATTGTTCGGTCTTAATCAACTAGCCCGCCACCAACCCGCCCTTTATCCACACAATATTTCCTGACCCTAAACCCAACCGCCCTACGGATATAACCACAGGGACTGCAGGTTATGAGTCAACCCATGCATCACTAACTTGGTGAACTGTTATCTGCCCTTCTCTGCCTCTGGGGCGTACCCCTAGGTTGTGCGTCCCTTCTTCCCTACAGGGATATCAGCTGGGTGGGACCTCAATGCGGCTGCAATGAATAGCTGCTCCCCTGCTGTCCGCCTCTATACTGAAAGTTGGACCGTGGGTCTGCAGCCTGCTACATCGCAGGTTGCTCAGTAGCACTGGCACTAGCAACCTGCCCCGCTCCCCAATGCGTGGCCTTGGCTTGTAGAGGGGGAGAGTGGAGACCAGGTCTGCCGGGCAGGTGGTGGCAAGCCTTGACGAGGTAGCTGACCTTGTTTTTGAGTCTTTTGGACCGGAGAACCTAGCAGGTGGACCTGGTAAAGTCGGTAAGTACAAATACAACAGAGCATTATGTAAACCATGCAAGACTCAAGAGAACTAAGCTAGCAGTGAGCTAGCTGAGTGTTTTTCCCAGCATAGGTTAGCAGTGGTACAGCTAACCTTACCGCTAGCCTGTTACAGGCCATCTCGTGGACCGGATCACAATGTAGTGGGACCAGTTCCGTTGGTAAGCACAAAGCAACTTAATGCTAGGCAAACTAGAAAATGAGAGCTAGGCTAGCAATATCTAGATGGTGGTAACTAGATAGCGTTAGCCGTGACCGCTAGCATGGAACGGTACTTGGTAAAGACCTTAAAACATTTGTTAGAGAGCTGCCTGTGCATGTGTGGGCCCATTAAATCTCTGGGAGAAAAGTATTGCTAACTGGGTTATGTGTGTGCTAGTCAACACTTAGCCATGAGCTAGTGTTCACCCAGTGGGTTAATAGCCTAGCTATAGCTAGCACCTCGTTAGCCAACAAAACTAGTGAAAGTTAGATACCAAACAAGAGAGAGCAAGCTGGCAATACCACTGTAGGTGAGACAGCCAGTAGACAGCCAGTAGTTGCCAGCATCCCAGCATTATCGAGCTGCCAGCGCAAGAGCGAGTGGGTTTGAGTGCCTAACTCAGGCGGGGTAGCAGTGGCCATAATTAGTTGAACCAGGGAGTCAGGTTAGGCTGTGGTCAAGCCACTGTTACCCTTCCGTCAGCCCTAATTCATGGAAAAAGGCCTGCTAGCCCAGTAGCACTTGCTGAAAATTAGCTATGACAGGCATGAGCTAGCTTATTAGGTGCTTTGTGGTTAATGGCTATCTGGGGTGGGCACTGTGTATAAACTCTATAGCCATGGTGGGCTAGTGTAGGCGTTTGCCCACAAGCTGATTGCTAGCTAGCTAGCTAAGTTATAGCTAACAGTGCTTGTGCATGTGCATGTAGAGAACTCATTCTGAGTTAGCTAGCAATGTTTATGTGGAGCTAGTCAAGTTAGCTTGTGCTTTGCAGCATGGCCTAACCAAGTGTCAGTAGCTAGGTGTGTGACGCTAGCTACTACAGGATACAAAGCATGTAGTAAGTTAGCACAGTGATAGCCAGAGAAAGATAATCCTTTTACATTGTGAACGTAGCTAGCGTTCACCTCGTGGGCTAGTAGCCTAGCTAGTTAGTCTTGCGACAAACAAAAGTGTAGCTCTAAACCAATACGCAGTGACGCTAGGACAGTCGGTCTAGTCAATGCGGCATGGTAGTGGGTTGAGCTAAATGAGAGAGCGGGCTAGCAATTCTACCCTTAGAAGTAGAAAAGGTTGTCGGTAGGATAGCTGGCTTTGCGGCAAGCTAGCTAGGTTAGCTAAGCCTTTGCAGCTAAGTTAGACAAGTGTCAGTAGCTAGCCGTGTGACACTAGCTACAACAGGAGACAAAGAGAAGAAAAAGCAGAGAAGCTCATTCTACCCGAAGCGAAAACGTAACCTCGCGGCACACCTGCGAACAGGAAAACAGATCAAGTCATGATGAGGAGAGGTTAGCGTAGTAATCTTCATAAGAGAGGTGAGAATGACCAGAGGACGGGCGAGTGGCTGTTTAGTATGAGGGGAAGGACTCCCTCATTCGTCACTCGACCTGTCTGTCTCCAACAGACGTGTATGATTGGTTCTTTGAGCTACTTAGAGATTCTGTGAATCCCACAGTGAGATATCGAAAACAAATAATTGAAAGAGAACAGCTAATAAAATGTTCAGGCAGTCTTTTTAAAGTTAAAGGAAAAGAAACAACCTGCACACACTGAGCTTGCTAGTATCACTTGTGTTCATTTAGCTCACCTATCAGCTTTGGTCAGAGCTTCTATTTAGCTTACGCAAAGGCCGTGAAATAAACACAAGTGATACTGTCCTTCAATAAGTTACCTCAGATGTTGCAGTGCTTTTCCCATTTTTTTTAATCTTTTATAAGTTATTGCTGGCCAGAATCATCCCACCTCAGGTTTTCTTGTTGGATTGGCCATGATTGATTTTTTAAAGATTGTCTATTATAGCTAAAATAAAGTACAATATATAACATTATTATTTTGACATTTGAAAGTATTTGAGTTAAATAAAAAATAAGAGTCCTGGAGTCAAACAAGGATAATAATGACCAAAGCCCACCCTGTCAAAGGATCTAAAAACCCAGAACCTCCTTTAAAGAAATTAGAGACTTTAATTGGTCTGTGTAAACTAATAAATAACCCCACACCTCACACCTACAGTAACAGATCTCTGAACGAGACTGAAGAGATGGACAACACACATTTCTCTCACACCTAGAAACTACTATTTTTATTAACACAACAGTACTCAAGTCGTTTATTTCCAAAAAGTATCTTGCTTCTCACCCCTGGGGGAATGCTTCTGTGATGGAAAATATAAACCTCGTAAATTTGGTCTAGACCCAAAAGCTACCGAGGCGTTTCGGAGTTACCATTGGACCGGTTACATGTTGGCATGTTCTCATTGTCTGGCATGGTCTTCATGACATGGTTTGGTTAGTTCTTAGCGGAGTCCGTTTCAAAGTAGTGGAAGGTAAACAATGACAGAGTGTGACGGGAATATCTCCTAATTCTGTGGTGGGTGGTGTTTCCAAGAGCAGAGCAGGTCTTGCCCAAGCCCGGACTCTACAGAAAGAAATGGAAATTACGTTATAACCTTATGACCTTCTTTGGATGTAATGTTTTAATTATTGTTTATTTGATCTCATACAGATGTTCACATTGAGATTTAAATCATATTTGATGTCTGCGTTGTAAGAAGTCTATAAGAAGCTTGACAGCAGCTATCATACAATACACTTAATATAACCCCACCCTTTGGGTTGTGCTGTGGCGGAGATCTTGTGTAGACTATACTCGGCCTTGTCTCAGGATGGTAAGTTGGTGGTTGGAGATATCCCTATTGGGTGTTGGAACTCCGGGTTGTATGTTTTCACCCGTGCTTTGTGCAGCCTGTATTGTGCGGTTATTTTGTACTTTGTGCTGCCTTACTTGGGTTTTTGGGCATTTGTTTTATGACGCGATTGTGTTCTGTATTTTGACATTGCCTAGTAAAGTGCTTAGTCCACTCATCTCTGCTCTCCTGCGCCTGACTCTTTACACCAGCTACACCCACCCTATGACAGTAGACTTGACAGAAAGTAGCAAAATGTGAATTTTGAATTTTTGTTGCACACATATCCTGTAAAAATAATGTGGGATTACATAATAAAAACAGTTTTGATTGCATAATTTCTTTACATATTTTATTCATTTATTTGCCAAGTAGCATACATATTATTTATTCGATGACATCTAAAAATAAATTTTGAGAGCCTATAATATAATTTCCCTCAAATGCATGGTTTTAGAGCGAAATGCAATAAGAAATAGTCAAGGTAGCAGAGAGTAGGCTCTGTCAACAATGAGACCAACGTTGAGGAAAGTGGTTTTGATCGCGCTGTTGGGCTGGGACCAGCCCCGCCGAAAGCGCAGGTCTGTGTGGGTCCAGAGATGGTTGAAGTCCCAAAAGCATGCAGGGGAGTTCCACCGTCTCATTCAAGAGCTTCGACTATTTCGAGAGGAATTTCGAAGTTACTTTGTCTGGACCGAAGCGAGTTAGATCACCTGCTCCAGATGGTTGGAGCCAGGATCGCCCAGCTGGATACCAACTACCGGGAGTCCATCAGCCCAGTTGAACGCCTGGCGATTTGTCTCCGGTAAGCTAAATTCTAGTGAATTTTTAAAGCCTTTGATACCGTAATTTTTAAAGCCTTTGACACCGTAATTGATTGATATTAGATCAATTTTATGTGCAACCTAGCTACCTAAAGGGCTCTCTAGTTAATAGCCCCTATGTTCAGTAGGACTATAACAATGTTACCAAATGAAAAGAAAGTTGGGGTGCCTTCTGCTCTGATGAAGGTAGGCTTCTTGTTGTTCAAGACAGTTACAGTCATTCATTAAATTCTTATTGGAATCATTTACACTCTTAGAAAAAGTGGTTCCAAAAGTGGCCTTTAACTTTCCCTATAGGATAACCCTTTTTCGTTCCAGGTAGAACCTTTTGGGGAAAAGGTTATACATGGAACCGAATAGGGTTTCATCTTGGAACCAAAAAGGGTTATTCAAAGGGTTCTCCTATGGGGACAGCCGGAGAACCCTTTTAGGTTCTAGATAGCACCTTTTTTTCTAAGAGTAGAGATGGCCTGGGCTACAGTTTATTGATATACTCATAGACTGAATTGTATGGTTTCAAGGCATTGTTAATGATGGTTGATGAGTATTGCAATATAATTAGTAGAGCATAATAAACTGTAATGACATAGGTATATGAGCAGATATAATAGGCGGGTGGAATTTCAAGTTACACACAATATTGATAATTATTTGGAATTATATTTCAGATTCTTGGCGACAGGACCATCGGATTCAGCTTCGGAGTTGGATGGTCCACGGTGGCAGGCATTGTCCCCTCTGTGGCACAAGCCATTTGGGACTGTCTGGTTGGGGAATACATGGCTGTCCCCAAGGAGGAAGACTGGAGGGCCATTGCTGCCGAGTTCCTGGAGAGGTGGAATTTCCCCAACTGTCTTGGCTCCATTGCCGGGAAACATGTAGTAATCCAGGCTCCACCGTGCTCGGGTTTGCAATTCTACAACTACAAGGGTAAATATTCAGTTGTACTCTTGGCTGTTGTAGATGCCTTCTACTGTTTCAGTGTCGTTGATGTTGGTGCTTACGGCAAGGGAAGTGATGGCGGGACCCTCCGGGACTCTGCCTTCGACCAGGCACTTCAGAATGGCACACTGGAGATTCCACCACCTGTATCGTCGGCGACGAGACCCAACCTCATGAGGCCCTACGCTGGACGCCAGCTGCCATTGCCAAAGCCTGTAAGGATCTTTAACAAACAACTATCCAGGACAAGGTTAGTTGTTGAATGCGCCTTTGCGATTCTGGCAGCCCGGTGGAGAATGTATCGGAGAGTGCTTGGTCTCAGCCCCTCAAATGTCGATGCCTGCGTGAAGGCCACATGTGTTCTCCACAACTACCGGAGGTCATTCCAGGAGCTGAACCGGATGGAGACGGGCACGCCAAATGGTCACCTACCTGATGTCACCAGGGCAGATGCCAACAACGCCCCCAGACAGGCACTCCAGGTGAGGGAGAAGCTGACCACCTACTTCCCATGGCAGTATGCCGTGGAGTGAAACGGCTCTTTAAGAGCGCCCTAACACCAAGGTTATTTTAAGAACCATCCACCGTTGTCCATAAAATAGCATTTTTTCCCAGATTATTTTATGTCTCCTTGTCTCTCTTAATTTGGAAGTTATATTTAAGTGAAATTTGGGAGTAAAGACCACACCTTAACCGCTTCCCTCTCCCATTAACATCAGTATTATACACACCTGGCATGGCACATCAGGTGAGCAGGACCTCTAATTAAATCAAATCAAAGTTACCTTGTCACGTGCGCCGAATTCAACAGGTGTAGACCTTACAGTGAAATGCTTACTTACAGGCTCTAACCAATAATGCAAAAAAAGGTATTAGGTGAACAATAGGTAAGTAAAGAAATAAAACAGTAAAAAGACAGGCTATATACAGTAGCGAGGCTATATACAGTAGCGAGGCTATAAAAGTAGCGAGGCTACATACAGACACCGCTTAGTCAGGCTGATTGAGGTAGTATGTACATGTAGCTATGGTTAAAGTGACTATGTATATATGATGAACAGAGAGTAGCAGTTGCGTTAAGGTTATACGACATACAGTTAGTATGATAACAATGGGAAAAGATAACCTAGGGTCCATACAAATAGTACAGTTAACACCATCTTCACTGGTCTGACCAAATCTAGCTGGAAGAGGATTAGGAAGAGAATGTGTTTTTACTTTCATCTTGTCTTAGATTTGCAAAAGTGTAGGGAAGAAATAAGCAGATTAAGTCTAAATTAGATATTAATAAACAAATGAAACAACTGACTATGAAAACTTTATAATTTAATAAGTATTCAAGTATAAGAAAGAACATGACAGGTATGTGTGTTGTAAAATGTTACAAAAAATAAAAACTATTGAAAGAGGTGTGTGTGTGTGCGTGTGCATGCATGTGCGTGTAAAAATACCAAAATGAATGTGTAGCCTGTAAGAGAACAACAAGAGCATATATGTTTAGCACAACTGCAGACAGATACAGGGACTACTCATAAAGCCTAGACATAGTAAAGCTTCAGACATGGCCATAAAGAGAGAGAGGGCAGGGCCTGGAGATCTGAGGTAAAGAGAGGAGTGGAGGAGAGGTGTGTGTGTGTCTGAAAGACCTAAAAGTGAATGTGTAGCCACAATACAGGTAAACACACATTTCACCTTTAGTTCAGTCAATTTGCATGCAGTCTATGTACAACTAATAATGAATACTATGCTAAGTATTGAGAAACTACTAACAAGGACATAGTAAGCTGAATAAGGACAGTTGGAAAATCGCAATTGAGGACAGTTGGAAAATCTCAGTTGCATTTCCTTGATTCCTCGCGTCCTCTCTCCTCACCTCCCGCTCAAAACCCATTGGAGGAGAAGGTCAAAACAACAACCAGACAACTCTCCTCTTCCTGTCCCTGTGAGCTGCTCGGCTAAATTGACTCCATCTCTGGAAGGGAAGAGAAAAACAACATATACAAGCATTACATAATATAACACCATAAAAGGTGAGATTTATGTTAACTAAATACCGCTTGTATAGTGTAGTTAGTGGCATAAATATTGGAACAGTGTTGTAAAGTTGGTAATTCTTGCTGTTTACTCATGGAATTTGTATTTCAGATCAAAAGATGAATATGACAGGCAAATGTTTATACAGCAAACTGTTTTAGGATATTTTCTAACCCAGAAACAACAGCTATACATTTGCCTCATATTAATCCTTTGATCTGAAATACCAATTAGCCTACATGAGTATACTGTAAAAATGACCTACTTCACTGTCGCAATACTTATGACACTACTTGTGTTGTGGAGAAAAAAAACGTACCATTGAACTCGGCATCGAAAAGCAGCTGCTGCTGTTCTTTGCTGAGGCAGCCTCTTCAGGGTTGGCACCAGGCTCATGGCAAAGAGGGTCTCTTCATCCTCCTTCCTGTGAACATCAGGTTGGGCTGCATCCCTCTCGACGGCTTGGAGGAGCCTCTGCTGAAATTAGTTGAGTGGATCTGGGGGCTGGTACCTCCGATGGCGCCTGGTGTGACGTTGTTCCTCTTCGTTTCTCTCCTTGTTCGTCTCCATGGCCACATCCTGTTCAACAAGGTCCTCAGTGGTCACTTCCGTGAAGCTCATAATAATCTCAGGTGGTCATAGATCCAGAGGTGCTTCCTCCATTTCATCATCTTCCATGGCTACACCGGTGGTGGTCCTAGTTGTGGATGATGTAGACGTTGTAGAGGGTCTCGCTGCACCGGTGATGGTCGCACTAGTAGATGACATGAGGGTCTCGCTGCACCGGTGGAGGCGGTGGTCTCACTTGTAAATGAAGTAGAGGGTCTTGATGCACCGGTGGCACCCACACTTGTGGATGACGTAAAGGGTTTGGCTGTAAAATTGCCACTCGTTGCCCTAGGCATAATAAATGGATCCAGAAAAGAAAGAATGTGGCAGAAGCGCCAAGGCTGCTGGCCTGAAGCTGCTGACTCAGACCTATTCTTTTTCTCTGCCCTTCTCTCTCTCTGATACCTGTCCCTGAGTCATCTCCACTTCCTCCTACAGTCTTCTTCTAGATAGACATCAACATCACCTAGCATAACTATAGTTTTTAGATAGCTATCATGGACATGTCACCTACTGTACACACAGACACACACATGGTTGTACACACAGACACACACATCTGACCAAATTATCAGGGGTACAGTAATACAGTGAGGGAAAAAAGTATTTGATCCCCTGCTGATTTTGTACGTTTGCCCACTGACAAAGAAATGATCAGTCTATAATTTTAATGGTAGGTTTATTTGAACAGTGAGAGACAGAATAACAACAATAAAATCAAGAAAATGCATGTGAAAAATTTTATAAATTGATATGCATTTTAATGAGGGAAATAAGTATTTGACCCCCTCTGCAAAACATGACTTAGTACTTGGTGGCAAAACCCTTGTTGGCAATTACAGAGGTCAGACGTTTCTTGTAGTTGGCCACCAGGTTTGCACACATCTCAGGAGGGATTTTGTCCCACTCCTCTTTGCAGATCTTCTCCAAGTCATTAAGGTTTCGAGGCTGACGTTTGGCAACTCGAACCTTCAGCTCCCTCCACAGATTTTCTATGGGATTAAGGTCTGGAGACTGGCTAGGCCACTCCAGGACCTTAATGTGCTTCTTCTTGAGCCACTCCTTTGTTGCCTTGGCCGTGTGTTTTGGGTCATTGTCATGCTGGAATACCCATCCACGACCCAT
>QNTS01002441.1:28468-88092 GCA_003317085.1 Hucho hucho
ACGGGCATGTATATGTGCTTTCTTGAGCAGGGGGACCTTGCCGGCGCTGCAGGATTTCAGTCCTTCACGGCGTAGTGTGTTACCAATTGTTTTCTTGGTGACTATGGTCCCAGCTGCCTTGAGATCATTGACAAGATCCTCCCGTGTAGTTCTGGGCTGATTCCTCCGTTCTCATGATCATTGCAACTCCACGAGGTGAGATCTTGCATGGAGCCCCAGGCCGAGGGAGATTGGCAGTTCTTTTGTGTTTCTTCCATTTGCGAATAATCGCACCAACTGTTGTCACCTTCTCACCAAGCTGCTTGGCGATGGTCTTGTAGCCCATTCCAGCCTTGTGTAGGTCTACAATCTTGTCCCTGACATCCTTGGAGAGCTCTTTGGTCTTGGCCATAGTGGAGAGTTTTGAATCTGATTGATTGATTGCTTCTGTGGACAGGTGTCTTTTATACAGCTAACAAACTGAGATTAGGAGCACTCCCTTTAAGAGTGTGCTCCTAATCTCAGCTCGTTACCTGTATAAAAGACACCTGGGAGCCAGAAATCTTTCTGATTGAGAGGGGGTTAAATACTTATTTCCCTCATTAAAATGCAAATCAATTTCTAACATTTTTCACATGCGTTTTTCTGGATTTTTTTGTTGTTATTCTGTCTCTCACTGTTCAAATAAACCTAACATTAAAATTTTAGACTGATCATTTCTTTGTCAGTGGGCAAACGTACAAAATCAGCAGGGGATCAAATACTTTTTTCCCTCACTGTATCTACCATTTCTATTAATCTGACATACACACTCACACTCTTTCAAACATTATTATTTGGGCAAGTTATCAGGGGTAGTAACTAGCATAATTTATATTACTATTTCTTTCACACACACACACACACACCTCATTGGCTAGGTTAGCAGGCTAGGTTAGCTAGCTAGCAAACTAGCCACATCTAGCACAAGCTCACTACTAAACTGACCTGGAAATCCTACTATTGTGGACACTTGTCTCCAAGCAGCATTTTTTGTGTTTATGCCCCTGTAGCTGTCAGCAGTTATGTCAAAAAGACACGGTTTTGAGGATACTGCGAACATGATTCTCTCCTCCAAGTGTCCAACCGCATGCAACTGTCTGCAAAAGATACCTGCATCAGTATAGTTGCATTGCTGTGCAAAATGTTATGCAGCATTGATGCAAAAACGCAGTCGGTGTGTTCGAAGTGTTAGGGTGCGATCTATCTATCGCTATCTTTTGAGGAGGCCTCTATCTGATTAAACTATACAGTACAGTACCCCCTCACACACGTAACCTATAACCTTCCAGCACAAGAGTGATGAGTGAGATATGTTCCCACTGCAAATGGTTCGTATTTAGACCCCCAGCTATTACTCACATCTCGGACTGGGATTCTAAGGGGCACGGGAGGCAGGGCACAGTCAGACTGAAGATAAGTGCTGTGTCCACCTCACTCCTTTCTATAATGGAGAGTACACGTATGGGCTGAGTCCCAAAAACTCTATTCCCTACATAGACATCCTATTCCCTACAAAGTGCTCTACTTTTGATCAGAGCCCTATGGGCCCTGGTCAAAAGTATGGGGAATTGGTTGACCTTTGGGACTCAACCAGGGAAGAATGTTTCACAAGGGGACACAGGGGAGGGCGGATGTTGTAGCCCTTCCCAGCAGTAAATCATCAAAAGCTCCCTCTTTGGCCTCATTGGTGGAACGTTATTAATGTTTTTTATAATTTCATAATTAATCAAGATTACTTAAACGACATTCTGGTGTTTTTATGTCAATCAGTTTTGTCACATTTCAGTCTTCTATGATGTATATAAAGTGTAATATTGGGAGGCAAACTCAAAATAGAATATATTTCAAATCTATATCTGACATGGTACAGGTGTCTTTCTTTTGTTTCAAAGTAGATTTGTTTAAGACTACCAAGAATCGCTCTGTGTGAAGCTGATTTCTCCCACTGCAGTAAAAGGTTCAAGTTCTCAGTATACAAGCATTTTGAAACAAGACAAATATATTTACAAAAATGTGTTTTGTATTTTTGTAAAGCAGTCAAATACAGTGCATTCAGTAAGTATTCAGACCCCTTCACTTTTTCCACATTTTGTAACGTTACAGCCTTATTCTCAAATGGATTAAATGATTAAACACCAAGCCATGAGGTCGAAGGAATTGTCCGTAGGGATTGTGTCGAGGCACAGATCTGGGGATGTCTGCAGCATTGAAGGTCCCCAAGAATACAATTGCCTCCATCATTCTTAAATGGAAGGAGTTTGGAACCACCAAGACTCTTCCTAGAGCTGGCCGCCCGGCCAAGCTGAGCAATCGGGGGAGAAGGGCCTTGCTCATCGAGGTGACCAAGAACCTGATGGTCACTCTGACAGAGCTTCAGAATTCCTCTGTGGAGATGGGATTACCTTCCAGAAGGACAACCATCTCTGCAGCACTCCACCAATCAGGCCTTTATGCCAGAGTGGCCAGACGGAAGCCACTCCTTAGAATAAGGCACATGACAGCCCGCTTGGAGTTTGCAAATAGGCACGTAAAGACTCTCAGACCATGAGAAACAAGATTCTCTGGTCTGATGAAACCAAGATTGAACTCTTTGGCCTGAATACCAAGCGTCACGTTTGGAGGAAGCCTGGCGTGGCGGTCGCAGCATCATGCTGTGGGGATGTTTTTCAGCTGTTTTTCAGCTCCTCTGTTCTTGGAAGGAGTGAGGTTGAAAGAAATGATCTCAAAGCAAAACATCTGCCTCTGCATAGCGTAATGTAAAGTTTGTTGGATCAATTGCAATGTAATGTTGAACTTATTATCGCATTGACACAACTTAAAGTTTGTCATATATCTTCAGGTTTCATAAGTAGTGTAATGTCTAGATGAAACCACATACCACGTGATTATTCCAGCTATTCTGTGAAAATGCCTCAACTCTGAATGAAAAAGATAAGCACTGAATAAAATGACATTTTGCCTATCTTTTCCATTAATTTTGGAATGTGCCCTATATCTTATCTATACAACAATTGATCAACTTTGATGTTGGACTAAAATTTTCCTTTAAACCAATGAATGTCACAGTGAATGTCATGAACCCTCACATCCGCCATTAGAATCAATACACTGCTAGTGCAGTATATTGTTCATATGGGGATTATACAGATCATAATGACACTCAAATCATTAACAACCCCATTACAATACTTTTTATTGCTTATCAGTGGAGGCTCCTCAGAATAGGAAGGGGAGGACCATCCTACTGAGTGAATTTCAGAAAAAATTATAGTAATGAAACATTAAAATAGTAATCCTTTTTAGATAAAACTATACTAAATATATTCACGTCACCAAATACTTAGCCTCTACCGAGTCCCCAACAACCGGATGTTCAAGTTTTCATGGGAAATGGAAAGAGAGCCTTTGACGCGACTTCCGCTTTTGGACGTTAACAAGGAGGCACTCCATCTTAACTCCTCCACATTTACTGGATTGGTTGAACATTGCAGAAGAGAACCTCAGACAGTTTTTTTTCTTCTCGTCAAGACCAGTATGTAGAGCATCTAGTTTCAGCCATTTGTTTTACTCCTGCTACGTGAGGTTACCAAATACTTAATTAAAACACATTGTTTTGCAATGATGGTCTCAGATAGTCTCAACAGATTTTAGAAAGGCATGGCAAGATGGATATAGGCCTATAGCAGTTTGGGTCTAGAGTGTCTCCCCCTTTGAAGAGGGGGATGACCGCGGCAGCTTTCCAATCTTTGGGGATCTCAGACGACACGAAAGAGAGGTTGAACAGGCTAGTAATAGGGGTTGCAACAATTTTGGCGGATAATTTTAGAAAGAGAGGTTCCAGACTGTCTAGCCCAGCTGATTTTTTAGGGATCCAGATTTTGCAGCTCTTGAACAGAACTCAGAACATCAACTGATTTGGGTGAAGGATTTGGGTGAAGGAGATCCGGGGTCTTGGGCAAGTTGCTGCAGGGGGTGCAGAGCTGTTGGCCTGGTTAGGGGTAGCCAGGTGAAAACCATGGCCAGCCGTAGAAAAATGCTTATTGTAATTATCGATTATCATAGATTTATTGGTGGTGACAGTGTTTCCTAGCCTCAGTACAGTGGGCAGCTGGGAGGAGGTGCTCTTATTCTCCATGGACTTTACAGTGTCCCAAAACTTTTTGGAATTAGTGCTACAGGATGCAAATTATGATGTATGAGCATACTAAGCATAATCTGTAGTGATCACATGAAACCCTGTCTTTTATTGCCATTTGTCCACCAGTAACACATAAAACAACGCTTTAATATTTTGAGGTTTCATACTTGCCTAGTTAAATAAAGGTTAAATAAAAATAAAAATAAACAGAATAATAAAAAAAATACAGTGTTGTTGGTTGATCTTGTACCTGCGAAACATTATTTTTTTGTTTTTCATATTAGTTGAAAGGAAGGAATAAGCCAATTTGAAACAGATGAGAAGCCAGGAAAGACCTTCGCTAGCACCTCAGACGATTTTCTGCACTGTAAATGTAGGTGTTTCTCCACCTGTTTAGCATTTCAAAGCAAAAGACCAATACCATTAGGTCATCTTTAAATTCTTAACCTGCTTGCCGTTACATGGCTTGACCCTTAACTCAATTCACATGTGGGCGAGATCAATTCCCCTCCATGTGTGGCTGTCCCAAGGGAGAGAATAACGCCAATATTCCCCACCTACCCACCCATCAGATCACACACAACCACACACAGACACAGTCAAGCGCACACTCCCACACACATACACACACGCATAGCGATTATTTATCCACCTCTTCATTAGAGGCTTATAGCTGTGAGCTCGTCTGCCTATCCAACAGAAGGCATGCTAGGTATTTATTTACAACTGGTCACTTCAGACCGTGTTCAATCGCAATCCCCCCGCAGTTGAAAATGCCCTTACTGACCGATTTATTGGTCATCTTAAAAATGTACAACACGTCTTAACAAAACCAGGTCAGAGCCATGAAGAAACCAAGCGGAGTGAGATCAAAGGTCATCGCTGAGTTTAACGTCTAAATCACACCGCAACATTTGAAGGTCAGGGTTAACTCAACATTAATCTGTGATCTCCTTCACAGTGTCAAACACCACCAAACAGCTCTTTAAAAAATGGAAGCTAATCTGGCAATGCTTTTTACCCATGACAGATCTGGCATCCTGAAGTTATTCGACGGAACGCCTAGAGTTACCCCAATCGAAAAAGGGAAAGAATGAGAAATAACAGAGACTGAAATCGTAGACAGGAAGACATAGAGAGAATGTGAGAGTGATAAAGAAAGTGTAATAAAATATAGCTCTTTGATCATTAATCGGATGCTCTAATGAGATAAATATTTTGTGTGTTTTTGTGTTTTCTTGGCTTTGTCCTGTGGGAAGCCTGCCCATTGGCCTGGCTTAGATTACACACAGACATTCTTGAAACTACTGTCATTAACCCACAGTATCAGTTACAGCACTGTGCTGGCCTCTGAATGCAGCCCCATGGATATATGAAAGACAATGAGACCACATCACTGACTGGAGATGGATGAATGGATGGAGGGTGATGGAGGTAGTTCTTTTGGCTGACCTGGATTCTGTTATCTCTTAGCCTGCTTTCACATACACATGCACGGAAGCCAGACACATACACCCACCAGATTGAACCTTTATCTATACTACCTACGTTTGCCTTGTTGAGATAAAAAAAACACAAAATCACAAGAGAGAAACACTCAGACACACACCCTCCCCACTCCAAGAACCCATCGTGTGAATTGTCTCGTTTTCACCCCTTCACTACCTCAAAGCCCTTCACTCTGTGTTAACTGAGAACAATCAAACACAGCCATTTCCTGTGCCAAATGCCTCTGAGGATGGGTGATAAAAGGGTCACAGGTACAGAGTCTCTGTGCATCTGACAACACATGCCCCACTCCTATACAGTGTATGTGCAATATAATAAAATATGCATTCTTGGGGATCCTACCAATTGCCCCCAAAAATGTAAAGACCAGAAACATGTATATATCCATAATATAAGTCCACTCTTCTTTCTCTCTGCTACAAGAGCACAGACGCACTCACTCTAGCAACAGTACCAGAGTAGGTATTTTCACTTCACTCAGGAGGGCCAGAATGGCCACCAGTTTCCCACTAAGTCGTGGTAATACCAGGGTGAGGGAATGGAAACTGCACATTAAAGTCTGTGGGTGCAGGCGGTGCCACCAGTCTGTGTGTGTGTACAGAGTGGGTTGCGTAACATTGAACCACGTATTCACACACACATTCACACACAAATGCGATACAGCAGTCGCCAAGTGTCAAAAACCTATAGAAGAGCTTGGGCCATGTAAACAATCTATAAAGCAAGCATTCTAGGCAGAACCATCAGAACATGACCACTCGCAGTGTAAAAAGTACCTTAAAATACACTGAAAAACACAGGTCCATGCATTAGGCCCACTTTATTGTAATATAAAGTGTTATCTAATTAAAATTGTGGTGGTGACATTGGATATGTGTTGGTTCACTGTAATTCAGGTCTATAAGGAATATGGAGAAAAACATCTACATATAAGCCCTAAACGCCAGGGGCTGGTTTCCCGGACACAGATTAAGCCTAGTCCTGGATTACGTACTTCTCACAAGCACTTTCAGAAAGCACAAAGAGATGGCAGCCATGTTGGAAAAATCGAGGGATGAGAGTTGAGCTATTTATATAGCTGTCCTTTTATTCATTTGGACGTCCATTTGGCATCCATTAAGTTAGAAGACATACGCTGCACAGCCCACAGACTTTACTGTTCTGTAATTCCTCACAAATAAGATCAAAGCTTTGGGACGAGATCAGTGCAGTTTTAATTTTCGTTTTTTATTCCATCTTTAATTTATTTTTTTAATTTCCACTTCAGTGAGCAGGGCATCTGCTTAAACAAATGGAGTGGGGGCGGCTGGTGAAAACTACAACGAGTAAATATACATTATACCGTAGATGTGAAAACAGTGGCTTGATTCACTCAAGGCCAAAAAGGTGTCTTTCAAATGGAGATTTGGGTTGTTTACAATGGAATGGTTTTGGTTGTACTGGAGACGCCATGCCATCCATACCGTGTTTCCTCAAACTGTACTGGGCTGGGTTTCCCATTCCCAAAAGCCCCATAGGACATTGTGGTACTTTACTTCTCTGGACAACCAATACACAAGACAGTCATTAGAACAAAGCTATGGCTGAGAGTTTCTGTTTAGAGGGGTGGATACTTCACTACTTGTGTTAGTATCTTTCTCTCAATCTCCCACCAGAACCTATTTGAGCATCTGGCGCAATTACACAAGATTTTAGTTCTGGTTACCGGAGGCTAACCAGATTTGTTGGTTTCATTTCACCCTATTTGTCACTTCAGACATTCACAACCGATGACCCTCAATAGGCTGCACACAAACAGAACTGTAACTGTATACAGCACTTGACCAACTCAGTGGCCTTGTGGTTAGAGTTTGTTCCCTGAGATTGTTAGGTTGGGGGTTCAATCCCAGGTTGAGTCACACCAAAGACTTAAATTGGGAGCTGATGCCTCTCTGTTTGGCACTCAGCATTAACCCATAAGAGTCTAACCAGATTCCCCCCAAAAGGAAGTTTTGGACCCTAATCAAAAGTAGTGCACTATAAAGGGAATAGCATGCCATTTGGGATGCAGAAAAATAGTAGGTGTATAAAGCATGTGGCTAACGAAGAAGCTTCCTACGCAAGCTAACTAAAGGGTGCTGAATAAGGGATATGAGGAGAGATAGGACATCAATCAAATGGACACCTCCTCCCATCCCATGACCAATGTGATGTAGTTTATCTAACTGTTGGGTCCCTAAACACACATACAGACACCCCCACACAGACACACACACACCCGTGCTCTTGTGATGGCTGATGTACTAATAAAGCTAGGGAAAGGGAGGATGGAGGGTGAAAGAGGTTAGGGAAAGAGGGTAGGGCAGATAAGTGTGTGTTCGGGAGGAGGGGCGTGTGTTAAGCAACTGTGCACAGTGAAACTGTGTGTCACCCCCTGTACGCGCACACGCATACACACACACACACTCACCCAACATCCTGGAAAGAGCAGCAAATACAGGGCCTGTCTCCAAAGTGCAAAATTCAGTCACCCACATTGACTGGGCCACTGATCAAGCCTTAGCTCCAACAGCCCAGACATATGGTTTAGCGGTTTGGAGGGAGGAAAGGATGACGGAAGGGAGAGGTGGAAAGAGCAAGGAAAGGAGGGGGAAAAAAGGGATGGAGAGAAAGAGAGGGAGAGGTTCCTGGGTTTGTTTGTCCTCCGAGAGGTCTGAGTAAAGTATGAAAGCAGCTGCAGGATATGTAGCAATCTACTGTTGGCTTGTCTCTACTGTGGAATCCCCCAAACCACACTTCCACTTCTTCATCTACTGCCTCTGGTGTGCATTACCCCTCTCCCAGACTCAACATTAGTCCTGCTGAGGTTGAAATAAGTCCTACTGAGAGTGAGGGTGTCCTAATATGGACACTGTACACCATGGCTACACACAGTCATGGTGCACTTACAGTACACACATCAGAGGAGGTTTGTGGCACCTTAATTGGGGAGAACGGGCTTGTGGTAATGGCTGGACGGAAATGTGTGGAATGGTATCAAATACATCACATGATTTCCATGTGCTTGATGCCATTCGATTCGTTCCATTCCGGCCATTATTATGAGCTGTCCTCCCCTCAGCAGCCTCCTGTGACACATGGACGGATATGTCAACACACACATGCAGTCTAAAACGTACACACACACACATACACAGAAGCTGACGTACACTCTAAATGTACAAACACACATACACACTCAGACACACAGTGTTGTCAGCAAACAAATATAGTTCACCATGCTGTGTTTCTATTGTGTTATTTCGACAGCTCAGACGTTCCACTTACTCACATCCCAGTCCTGAACATGGCATTCCCACGCCACAAACACACACACACACCAATATTCCCCCATCCGGAATACACACAGTATTCCCACCCAAAACTGCACATACAGCAGCCCTCTCACATCACCTACGTATACGTCAATCATCTAGTCGTACACCAGTCTCTCCCACAGGATGGCTGTGCCAATTTCCCACACATATCTTCGTACACATACGCTCTCTCTCACATACACACACACACGCACGCACAAACACACATTTACCATTTATAACACCAGGCCTGACATCACCCTACCCTACTAACCATGGCAGTGCATATTTGTGTGTGTGTGTGTGTGTGTGTAAGTCTTTGTGAGTGTGGGCGTGCCTGACTATCTCTGTGTGTCTGTCTGTCTCTGCGCACGTGTGTGTGCCTGACCCGGATCAGTCTCAGCCAAGGTGTTCCCATTATTCACACTCCAGATCAGACACCCTAGGGTGGAATGTGATGTGGTGAGCCACATATGGAACAGACAGAATCCTTTCCAACCTTCCAACTGTCACCAGAGACTGGTTTATAGTTCTGCAATTATTCAGACAGCAGATCATAGGGCTTCCATGACCTGGGAAATAGATGTCTGGAGAATAGATTATCATGAATAGAAGTGGCCAGTGGAACGAGGTCACACGTGCCTCTGTGTGTGTGTGTGTGTGTGTGTGTGTGTGTGTGTGTGTGTGTGTGTGTGTGTGTGTGTGTGTGTGGTGTGTGTGTGTGTGTGTGCATGCGTGCGTGCGTGTCTTTGCATACACACACACACAAACTTTCCTTCTAACACATAAACACACACACACGCACACACACAAACTCAACACAAGTAGCTAACTGAGTTCTTCGGCAGGCTGCTGTTCGCTAACCTCTGACCCCAACCTCCAGGTTTGGCCCTCTCAGTATCTACACTGCATGTTGGTCTAAACCCGAGTGGCCATTCTCCAGTGTTGTGGTCCTGGCCTGCTGGTCTTTTTAAAAACACCAGAAAAAAACACCAGTCTACATCTGGCCGGCTGACAGAGAAGTCTTGGCATGTGTGTGTGGGGAGAGGGGAGAGTTAGGGCCCTTATGGAGCCTTGCTGAGAGACGGAGTGGGTGTGGTGTGTGTGTGTGTGTGTGTGTGTGTGTGCGCGTGCGTGCGTGTGCACGTGGGTGTGTTTGGTAAGCTGACCTTTGAACGGCCGAGACACAGATGACTGACTTAAGGGCCTAAAGTATAAGCCCTGAGTTCATACGTCACCACACACACACATTCTCTCAGACACTCACTCCCTCTAAGATTTATATGTCCTTCTGTGCAGAACGAGATTGTTGGAGTGAAGAAGGAGGTCCATAGGGGAAAAGAAAGAGAGAGAGAGTTCAAGGGAGCCAGAGAGAGAGAGAGAGAGAGAGAGAGAGAGAGAGAGAGAAATGTAGATGTTGGGTGGGTATTGTCTGAAGTCAGCAGCTTTGGAAATCCCTCCCTCTGTCTTAGTCTTATAGGATCTACAGAGCGATGTGAGTCATGAAATCAGATTCCTCCAAAAAACATTAATACGATCCCTGAAAGAGGGAGAAAAGGAAAGAGGGAGAAGAAGTTAAACCAATAGAGAATAATAGAGAGGAAGTGGAAGAAGAGAGAGAGACACTGTGTCGTGTGTGTGCGTGCGTGTGTTTGTTCATGCGTGCGTTCATGCACTTGCATGTGCATATGGCAACTGTCAGTCTGTTTCACACACACACACACCACACATACAACACAATGTCTCTCTCTCTTCTTCCACTTCCAATTTAGCAGCAATGTACCTGCATCACTAAGCAGCTTAAAAGCAGGTACAGAGAGTAAAACGTTCCACATGACAAATCTCCATATCTGTTATATCTCACACTAATGTATACAATGTACGTCATGTAGTGCCTAATTTGTGTGAGCTACTGTAGTCTGTACTTATCAATATCAATCAATCACAGTTCATTGCAGGACACAATATTTAGTGTACAGTATTTTCACTAGCTTCTCCGTTCTACATTTACCTTTATTTTAACCTTTATTTATCCAGGAAGTACCATTGAGGTCAGAATACCTCTTTTATAAGGGACACCTGGCCAAGATGGCAGTTCAATCAACTTTTACTAGCTTTTGAGCTCAAACTTTCTGCAAGAAGATTCATAAAATATATTTGATCTCTGAAGAAATTGACTTGGTGGTCCACCATGTATCTTTTTTTTTTATATTTATAGACACTGGATTTTACATTATGATGGATGACATACAGTAGTCACTGGTATTTTATTTTCCTGGCTTGTATACACTCAGGCATTCAAAATCCCAGTGTCCATTTTCCCACCTGTGGGATATATGTGTGTGTGTCTGTGTCTGTGTCTGTGTGGTGTGTGTGTGCATGCGTGTCTGGCAGTATGTATTTAAATTCAATACCAGTCAAAAGTTTGGACTCACCTACTCATACCAGTTTTTTTGTACATTGTAGAATGATAGCGAAGACATCAAAACTATGAAATAACACATATGGAATCATGTAGTAACCAAAAAAAGTGTTCAAACAAATCAAATCACCCCTTGTCTTGAAAGCTTTACACACTTTGCACATTCTCTCAACCAGCTTCTTGAGGTAGTCACCTGGAATGCATTTCAATTAACAGGTGTGTCTTGTTAAAAGTTAATTTGTGGAATTTATTTCCTTAATGCGTTTGAGTCAATCAGTTGTGTTGTGACAAGGTAGGGGTGGTATACAGAAGATATCCCTATTTGGTAAAAGACCAAGTCCATATTATGGCAAGAACAGCTCAAATAAGCAAAGAGAAATGACAGTCCATCTTGGACAGTCAATCTGGAAAATTTCAAGAACCTTGAAAGTTTCTTCAAGTGCAGTCGCAAAAACCATCAAGCGCTATGATGAAACTGGCTCTCATGAGGACCCCCACAGGAAAGGAAGACCCAGTTACCTCTGCTGCAGAGGATAAGTTCATTAGAGATACCATTCTCAGAAATTGCATCCCAAATAAATGCTTCACATAGTTCAAGTAACAGACATCTCAACATCAACTGTTCAGAGGAGACTGCGTGAATCAGGCGAATGGCCTTGGTCATGGAGGTGACCAAGAACACGATGGTCACTCTGACAGAGCTCAGGAGTTCCTCTATGGAGATGGGATAACCTTCCAGAAGGACAACCATCTCTACAGCACTCTACAAATCAGGTCTTTATGGTAGAGTGGCCAGACGGAAGCACATGACAACCTGCTTGGAGTTTGCCAACAGGCACCTAAAGACTCTCAGACCATGAGAAACAAGATTCTCTGTTCCGGTGAAATCAAGATTGCCCTGAACTCTTTGGCCTGAATGCCAAGCATCACATCTGGAGAAAACCTGGCACCATCCTTACGGTGAAGCATGGCGTGGGGATGTTTTTCAGCGGCAGGGACTGGGGGACTAGTCAGGATTGAGGGAAAGATGAACAGAGCAAAGTACAGAGAGGTCCTTAATGAAAACCTGCTCCAGAATGCTCAGATCCTCAGACTGGTTGTGGTGCCAGGCGCACCGGTTTGTGTCAAGAACTGCAACACTGCTGGGTTTTTAATGCTCAACAGTTTCCCGTGTGTATCAAGAATGGTCCACCACCCAAAGGACATCCAGTCAACTTGACAACTGTGGGAAACATTGCAGTCAACATGGGCCAGCATCGCTGTGGAACGCTTTTGACACCTTGTACAGTCCATACCCCGATAAATTGAGGCTGTTCTGAGGGCAAAATGGGGGGGTGCAACTCAATATTGGAAGGGGTTCCTAATGTTTGGTATACAGTCCTATTGAAATTGAAACAAGTCCTGCTGAGACTTAGGCTGTCCTAATATGGACACCATACATTAGGAATCGTTGTTCTGTGCTTTAACTTAGCGGTGTTAGAATGACACAGTGTGTGTCATATGAATGTGCAGCAAAGAAAAAAGTCCCCTTTTTATCCCATAAACCGTGCATTATCCCATAAAGGAAATGTCTTTCATGAGTCATGGCTAGACAAAGCCTGCTATAGTGGCTGTGGCTATATACCATATCAGGACAAAGAACAGTAGTCTATATCGCAGAAAACTGCCTGTCTGTCACACAGACACACACGCACACACGCAAAATGGTGTGAGCACGGCACACAGACGCACACACAGGCACACACACACACACACAGCAGTCAGGACTGTATCAAAGGGTGACACTGAGCGAAGCTGAAAGTCATGATAAGTGGCACCAGAAATTCAATAAACTGATCCCATCTATGACAGGAAGCTGTTTGCATGCCCTGGGAGGGCCTGGTGTAGTCAAAGATATAGATCAAACTAGGACGGATATTTCTATTTCAATCAATACTCTACTCTGGTTTGTTGTATTTGTTCATGTTTGTTATATCCATGTTTGTGACTTGTACATCTATACATACAAATGGCAGTTTGTGTTGTCACACCAAATTGAATGGACCATGTAAAAATATATGGATTTAGGGAAGTCCATTCCATTGATTATGTCTACAGTATGTGTGCAACCAAGCCAGAGCCTCTGGGAGAGCTGTGACCCAGTTCTGTGGGACTTCCCTGTCCTCTCATTCTTTCAAGGCACCAGGCCACCTCATCAGCCCTCAAAATGATGTGTCTGGGAGTGTGTCTGTGTGTGTGTGTGTTTGTGTGTGTGTGCGTGCGTGCACGTGGGTGTGTCACTGTCAGTGGGTCATCAGAGTGCATGGGGATATCACAGCCTCAAGGATGAGCTGTGTG
Source organism: Hucho hucho (assembly GCA_003317085.1). Classification (NCBI taxonomy): domain Eukaryota; kingdom Metazoa; phylum Chordata; class Actinopteri; order Salmoniformes; family Salmonidae; genus Hucho; species Hucho hucho. The sequence goes on from QNTS01002441.1 coordinate 42,231, forward strand.
TCAATACCCATACTAACATCGTACATACTACATAGTTAATGAGTATATACTACATAGTATTAGTTAATTTTAGTATACTGTAAAAGAACGGTATCCTTTCAGTTGAGCGTACTAACGCTTCTCCTGTCTACCAGAAGTTGATACTGTTGCTAGCTTGTTAGCATAACAAATTACTAGCTAAACATTTTACTACTTCGGGTGTGTTATTAAATTCAATCTGGAGTGCCAGAGTGGTCTCTGGGCGTTCGTAAATTCAGAGTGTTGTCAGATAGTACTTTTGTAAATTCAGAGAGTTTCGCTCTCGGAGCGTTCAGAGCGCACACTGCCAGGCGTTCTGACATCACAACGGCAGTCAAGCACCCAAGCTAACTGGCTAACTGGCTATGTCACGATCTTCATGAGTGACGGACCAAGACGCAGCGATGCTTCCAGTATACATATTTATTTAAAGTAACTGGGAAAAATAATAAACAAACGAAGATCGTAACACCGGTGTGGCTAAAAGTGCACACACCACTAAACATACTATACAAACACAATGACCCACAAAACCCTATTGAAAACCACAAACATATATATGGTTCCCAATTAGAGGTAACGACAATCAGCTGCCTCTAATTGGGAACCATTTCCCCAACATAGAAATACAAAACCTACAACACAAAACCCTCCTAAACAAAAGACAAACTAAACACCAGCCTGCTAACCCAGGCCTGGACGTGACAGGCTAGCTACTTCCAGACACAAATGAGAGAACACCTCACTCTGACCATTTTACTCACCCTAGCAGAGCTGGTTAGGCTGTTTTCATGTTATCCAGAGCGTTGGTGACTAACTGTGCTGCTGGCAACAATTGAATTACGACATTTACTGACACCAGCCATATTCAACTGGTGTTGAGTGTTCATAAATTCATCAGTTATTTTGCGCTCTGACACTCAGAGAGAGTGCTCTGAAATCGGAGTTGATAGCCAGAGCGAATATACGAACACACAGCGACTATACCGCTTAGCTAAACTAAGAATGACGGGAATAATCAAGTCAATAAACATTGGGTAGTTAGATAGCATATAGTTAATACTGGCAAGTTCGATGTATTAGTAGCTAACTAACGTTAGGTAGCGAGCTAACATACAAGTACATAGTGCTATAATTATATGCTATATGGTTTGTAAGGATGGCGCAGCTAAGAAATTGTCAGCCAACATAATGTGTAAGGTAACTTATTTGAAAAGTCATTACTTTATTACGTTGCCCAATGTTTTCTTAACATTTGTCAGAATTTTAAAGCAATACATTTGTATCCGATCTCGTTGGACTTCGGCTACATATTTTCCGCCATTGCCTTCAAATTCAAAGCCACGCCCATTTTCTGAAGAATTGCATTATAGGCCCTAATAGCACGGAAACAGTGTCCACTGCTTGTTTACTTCGTATTTTGGAGAATGTAGTACGACATCCGGGAACCTTTGGCATACTAACTATATATCACGTTTCAGGAGAAGACCCAGTTGCAGACAGTGTAGAAGTAACACAAGTGTATTACTAAAAGAGGGGGCAGGCAAAGCGACTGGTCAAGGGCAGGCAGAGGTCAGTAATCCAGATCAGAGTCCATAAGGTACAGAACGGCAGGCAGTCTCGTGGTCAGGGCAGGCAGAGGTCAATAATCCAATAACGTGACAAGGTACAGAATAGCAGGCAGGCTCTAGACAGGCAGAATGGTCAAAAACTGGGAAAACTAGAAAACAGGAACTAGAACAAGACAGGAGCAAGGGGAAACCGCTGGCAGGCTTAATGAACAAAATGAACTGGCAACAGACAAACAGAGAACACAGGTATAAATACACTGGGGATAATGAGGAAGATGGGCGACACCTGGAGGGGGTTGTAGACAAGCACTAAGACAGGTGAAACAGATCATGATGTGACACTATATCCATACTATGACCAATAAACATACTATATACTCAATTAATGTCATAAATAGTATAGTTAGTGCTGTTAGTATGAGTATTCGAACACAGCTATGGTGTCTGTCTCAAAAAGCTCTCGCAGTCTCACATCAGAATTAGACGTTCAACCATTTTTCTCAAATGTCAACTTTCGAAATTGTTCCAAACGTCAAATTTCAAAGTGTTTAAGGTTAAGTTTAGGCATTAACTCACAATGGTTAAGATACGGGTTAAGGTTAGGGATAGGCTTAACCTTTTCATGCGTGAGTTCCAAACATCTCTATCGGTCGCGCCAGCGTGTGTTGTTTTATGCACGTGATGTCAGAATGCACTTACAGTTCCAAAATGTGATTGTTATGCAACAGGACAGTTAACCCGCGTTGCCTACTAATTATCTATAGGCTACGTTTCAACTTCAAATGATTTTCTAACAAGTAATTTTTTTTACTTTAGTTGATTTAGTAAATATTTTCTTAACTCTATTTCTTGAACTGCATTGTTGGTGAAGGGCTTGTAAGTAAGCATTTCACGGTAAGGTCATGTTGTATTTGGTGCATGTGACAAATAAAATTTGATTTGATTTGACTTTCTCTCTCTTTTTCTCTTTCACTGTCTCTCTCTCTCTCTCTTATTGAAGGCTAGGAGGGTGTGGGCAATATGTTGACAGATACTCTAGTGACTATTATTGTCTGCTGAACAGTAATGCACTATAATATATATTATACTGTAGGTAACAGGGTGCCATTTGGGTCGCTGATTCTGTCTGTGAGGAAAGGCCCTCTCGTCTTCTCAGCCCCTGGTACTGTAAGTCACCCAGACACAGCTTCCACAGGAAATGACCTTTTGACCTCCGGGCCCTGACGACATGACCCAGACAGGATAAACAGGAAGTCCTACTTAGGCCCTCGTGCCAGCAGCAGACGCTGACACACACAATGCTGACCCCGCAAATCAGGCTAAAGAGGCACAATCAACCACATTGACAAATCTCATTTTGTATCCCAAAACTTCATGGTCCCTGTTATTACACATTGACCTCACTAACTCTGTGGATTCCCCACTCCCCAGCCAATGAAAGACAAGTTCAAAGGTCAAAGTAGTGAGTCTGTGTCAAGTCGGGCGTGCAAATACAAACACAGCACCCTCTGTATTTTACTTAATATAAAATTGTGTTTTTGAGCATGCAGGCGGGTAGAGGTGGACGCAGGGGGTGTAATGATGTTGAGATGGAGGGAATCCAAGAGTGTGCCTCAATGGCTCCCTATTTCCTATATAGTGCACTACTTTTGACCAGGGCCCATAGGGAATACACATTATATATAGGGAATAGGGTGTCATTGGGAACGCAGTCCAAGGGCGTGTGTGGGTAAATGTGGCCAGTTCCTAGCGCAGAGGACAGGGTGGGAAACAGGGAACAAACCAAAATATCCTGGGGTGTGTCAGAAGCCATTAACAGTGAGAGAGGAAAAACAGAGCTGCCTCTCTGGACAGTGTCAGCCTTAGTTTGTAGTAATGGAGGAGAGGAGAGGAAGAAGGGGAGGGAGAAAGAGAGGGAGGGAGAGGAGAGGGAGAAGGATGCAGGACATGGAAATGTGTCATGAATTGGTTTTGAACTCAGGTCTCCTAATTGTATTAGCCAGCTAAGTTAAAGCCTAGGCATTAGCTCTGGGAGATAACGCAACAAAAGTAGTATCATCGTTGTACATGCATATAAATATTTTTAAAAAAAACCTGCAAGTACAAATATTGACTATATTTGACATCTGCTCTGAAATCCAAATATAACATAAATAACCATCAATATAGTTGTATAATACTTGCATCTTCATGGGTAATGTAGCAAAAACCCATGGGGGAAAAAGTCATTAAGGTTGACTGCACACTTTTGAATGGCAAGCACCAAATAGCAAACGTAGCTAATGTAACCGGTGTGAAATGGCTAGTTAGCTAGCGGGGTGCGCGCTAACAGCGTTTCAACCGGTGACGTCACTCGCTCTGAGACCTTGAAGGTAGGGTGACCTGATTTGTAACTATGAAAATTATTTTGTCAAACAGATCATAAACCTAAAAGTGTATGTTTGATTCTACAGGCAGGACAATGAAAAGAACAATCATTTGGTTAGGGTGTAGGGGAAGATTTTGTCATCTTGTCTTCAGGAGATTTTATTTACTTCATCTATTTACTTGATTTAGTCGGATCAGTGGAACAATTTTCATTATTCAAAATAGGCTAAAATATAGGGTAATTACTGTGCTTGTCAGCACGAAAATTATTGTTATTCCCCGCACTTATTTTATTATTCCACTTCTTCCCAATTTGAAATATGATATGACTACTTGTCTTTGAAAATGAAGTATGTGAGGCTATACATTATTGCTGCCATTCTTGGACAGTATAATTTTTTACATTTTAGTATTGTGCCCATGCTAGGCAGAAATGGTAAGGGGACTCACAACTCATAAACACATTTTTTGTCTATGTAGAGTAAGATGATGGCAAGGATCTTCAACTAGTAGGCATAAACTACCTGAATATTTATATTCATTAGATTTTCTTTTAAGGGTTGGGTGATTTTGAGAAGTTATTGTTATAACAAATACACCCAACACTTGGGAAACTTAGATCAGGGGTGGCCAACCCTCCTGGAGGCAAGCAGGATTTTCTGCCATACCTATTTTAAAGAGATAGTTCACCTAAATTACAAAATAAAAATGTTTGTGTCCTTACCTTGAAAGCAGTCTATGGACAAGGAGACTGCAATCTATGATTTGGTTACCCACTGCCATCAACCATTAATAGTATGATTACTAATACTTTCCACCTGAGAACAGGGATCCCTGCTTCCAACCTGACCACTGTTTCTAGAATTGGCCTGTCTCCCTATCTCATTTCATTACTGTCTGAATAGTGTCAAACCACCAAATAAATATGTTAAAAGAAATATTAGCATTCTTTCAATTTCCTCCACCAAAAATCTGAAAGTAACAAAGTCGTCGAATTTAGAGTGTTCATTTAATGTTCAAAGCTTGACCGTGAATATACCTGACCTTTGGTTAAACAATTATAATTTCACCCTGGTCATAGGCTTACGCCAAGTCAAAATACATAGAACTGCAGGAAATTATCTTTAAAATAGTAACATTTTCCTGGTCCCTTGTCTAGGGGTTGTGCCAGGGAGCAATGAAATTCAAATAGCAAATCTAACTCCAAGCTTTTTTCAAAAGTTGGCAGCCCTGTAAACACAACATGTATAGTGAGAAAATACTACCGTTTACTTTAGAATACTACAGTACTTACTATAGAATACTTTAGAATGACTTAGAATATGTGGACAACTACAACTACCTAGGTGTCTGGTTAGACTGTAAACTCTCCTTCCAGACTCAAATTAAGCATCTCCAATCCTAAATTAAATCTAGAATCGGCTTCCTATTTCGCAACAAAGCATCCTTCACGCATGCTGCCAAACATACCCACGTAAAACTGACCATCCTACCGATCCTCGACTTCGGCGATGTCATTTATAAAATAGTCTCCAATACTCTAATCAGCAAATTGGATGCAGTCTAACACAGTGCCATCCGTTTTGTCAGTCACCAAAGCCCCATATATTACCCACCACTGCGACCTGTACGCTCTCGTTGGCTGGCCCTCGCTTCATACTCGTCGCCAAACCCACTGGCTCCAGGTGATCTACAAGTCTTTGCTAGGTAAAGCCCCGCCTTATCTCAGCTCACTGGTCACCATAGCAGCACCAACCCGTAGCACACGCTCCAGCAGGTATATCTCACTGGTCACCCCAAAGCCAAATCCTACTTTGGCCACCTTTCCTTCCAGTTCTCTGCTGCCAATGACTGGAACGAACTACAAAAATCACTGAAGCTGTAGACTCATATTTCCCTCACTAGCTTTAAGCACCAGCTGTCAGAGCAGCTCACAGATCTCTGCGCCTGCACATAGCCCATCTGTAAACAGCCCATCCTACCTCATCCCCATACTGTATTTATTGATTTATCTTGCTCCTTTGCACCCCAGTATCTCTACTTGCACATTCAACTTCTGCACATCTACCATTCGTGTTTAATTGCTATATTGTAATTACCTCGCCACCATGGCCTATTTATTGCCCTACCTCCCTTACCTCATTTGCACTCACTGTATATAGACTTATTTTTTTCTACTGTATTATTGACTGTTTGTTTATTCCATGTGTAACTCTTTGTTGTGTCGAACTGCTGTGCTTTCTTGGCCAGGTCGCAGTTGTAAATGAGAACTTCTCAACTAGCCTACCTGGTTAAATAAAGGTGAAATATATATACACACTGTAGTATACCTCGATAATGTGTAGTACTTACCATAGAATTTTGTAGCATAATGTTGAATACTATAGTAAACACTACAGTAATAGTATATACACTAAAGTGATTGTTACTACAGTCATGTCCGCAACAATACAGTAAAGTCTGCAAAAACACTACATTTGTCAACATCTTGTGTAAGAGAGGACCAAAGTGCAGCGCAGGTGTAGTTCCACATGTTTAATTTCATGAAACTTACAAAGATACTATAAAGAACGAAACAGATCGGACATGAACGTAGTGCATAGCAGACACTAACAGCAACAAACAATGACACAAAGCACATGGGGAAATGAACACACACATATTAGAGGCAACGACACTCAGCTGCCTCTAATTGGGAACCATCAACAAACCAAACATAGAAAATAAAACAGAACAAAAAAACCCCCTGATCACTTCCTGACCAAAACACCCTAGATCAGCCAGAAGGCTATCTGTGGCCAGGACGTGACAGTACCCTCCCCCAAAGGCGCGGACTCCGACAAAAAGTCAATGGGAAGGGTTTTCGGGTGGGTCTTCGCCCTCGGCGGCGGCTCCGGTGCGGGCCGTGCCGGCCCGAGAAGACGCACCAGAAGCCCGGTGCGTGGAGCCGGAACAGGTGTCCTCGGACTCGGGAGGCGCACAGTAGGGCTGGTGCGTGGAGCAGGAACAGGACGTGCTGGGCTCTGAAGGCGCACAGGGGACCTGATGCGTGGAGCAGGAACAGGACGTGCTGGGCTCTGAAGGCGCACAGGGGACCTGATGCGTGGAGCAGGAACAGGACGTGCTGAGCTCTGAAGGCGCACAGGGAACCTGGTGCGTGGAGCAGGAACAGGACGTGCCGGGCTCTGAAGACGCACAGGGGACCTGATGCGTGGAGCCGGCACCATGTGCCCCTCCCAAAAAAAATCTTGGGGCTGCTGTGGCCGCGAACCCCCCAGGAGCTCCCGCCAAGGCATGGCCTCCCAATCCGCCTTGATCTCCGCCACGGTCAAGAACTCCTTCTCCGTCTGGCCACGCTGCTTGGTCCTTTCGTGGTGGGTCATTCTGTCAATCTCTTGTGTAAGAGAGGACCAAAGTGCAGCGCGGGTGTAGTTCCACATGTTTCATTTCATGAAACTTACAAAGATACTATAAAGACAGAAACAGATCAGACATGACCGTAGTGCATCGCAGACACTAACAGCAACAAACAATGACCCACAAAGCACATGGGGAAATGAACAAACATATATATGGTCCCCAATTAGAGGCAACGACACTCAGCTGCCTCTAATTGGGAACCATCAACAAACCAAACATAGAAAATAAAACATAGAACAAAAAACCCCCCTGATCACGTCCTGACCAAAACACCCTAGATGAGCCAGAAGGCGATCTGTGGCCAGGACGTGACAACATTGAATACTATAGTACTTAACCATGTTGCCCTAAAATGGCAAAATGCAGTAACTACATATTTATTTTACTGCAAAATCTGACTTCAAAGTATTTTCTGTCTTGACAGACAGCAAATTCTGATACTCCATGATATATTCTGATCGACTGGCTTGTCCTTGTGTCAGGAAATTAAATACCACATTAATCAGATAATATTCCTGGCCATTGCAACATATGAAATATTTTTGACCAAATTCTGAATTTTGCCTTTGTAGGTCAGTGTAGCATATTATAGAATTTTTCATGTGGGCGTACACACACACACAGAGAGAGGGAGGTGGAATGCATGGTAAAGCAGGGCACAATCAGTAGACCTCTAACTTCATCCCTACTTTTATGCATTTTTTCATCCCCTCTTCTCTATGGCGACGCCACCGACCAGCATGACTCATCTTGTAGACTGCTGACACTAAAAAGGCAGTTTAATGTCAGACACACATACACACACAAACACACACAAAATTCCCTCTTCTTCTTCCCTTCTCAACCCCAAAGTAAACATCTGTCTCTACTATAAATAAGCAACACATCCACACGTGCATACGCACACACAGACACACACACATACACACACCATGGGGCTCTGAGGCTCCAGATGTCTAATTGGAGAGATAAAAATAGACTAACAATGGTGAGCCCAGGAACCACAAACTGTCACGGAATCAGATGAGCAGCTCGTCTGTCTACGAGGGTTAGCAGAACAACAGCATAATGGGCCACATAGCAATTGAAAGCCTCAGCCTGAAGTCAAGGGTAGATGTAACATAGTAAACGTAAACGAAAAACCTGGGGCTCTCACATTAGTATAACGTTAGGTATGGTAAGTATTAATTTGTGGATGTCCATCATCCATTTCATATGATCATTTATGAATTACAGTTTGCATGATATTGTATGTTACGAATTATAATTCGTATGATATGTTGCAAATTCTAATGTTAGCTAGGTGGCTAACACTAACGTTAGCTAGGTGGCTAACATTAGCTAGCCAAGGGTATATGGTTAGGGTTAAGGTTAGAGTTAAGGTTAGGTTAGGTTAAAGGGTTAGGGTTGGAGAAGGGCTAGTTAACATGTTAAGTAGTTGCAAGGCAGCTAAAAAGTAGTAAGTAGTTACAAAGTTTCTAATTAGTTAAAATCCTAAAGTTGTCCCTGATGAGATTTGAACATACAACCTTTGGGATGCTAGACGTTCGTGTTATACCCTTTCATTTTGGCCTTAAAGGGAATGCACAGTGAAAACTGCATTTATATTTAATTTAATTAACATTTGACCTAAGGCAGGTGTAATTACTATCACTAAAGTCTGAAAAAGCTATATTATTGCTCTGTCTGTTGAGCTGTATCTGAACATCCAATCACGTGTCTTAAGTCTGAATCACTCGGTTTTGCTTTGCTTCAGGTGAGGTGACGTCAGCTCACCTACTAATTTAATGTCCAATGATATGCTTTGTATATACTTCATTCCTCGCCCTAATTTGAATCTGTACAGCGCATTACCTGTCAGTCCCTGCCATATCTTTGGATTCAGCAAGCAACAGGTCAGATAGCTAGCTAGATACCGGTAAGCAAGAATGGCTCGTTACCATGTCTTTGGTTGTGAAAGAAATTTACAGCAGTTGTTTAACTTCCCCAAAAAGGAGAATTTAAGGGAGAAGTAGATTACATTCGTTTCCCAAGCTCAGGATGCACCCAAGTTAACCACAAAGAGTGCCATTTGCAAAGCACATTTTGCAGATGAGTGCTTCGAGAACCATATCCCCCCAAAGTTTATTTTACTGAAGCCTGATGCAGTTCCAACACTTGAGTTGCAACTGACAGTGCCAGCAGCAAGCGTGGATTACCATGTACCGGTAAGTAGCTAGCTAACATAGAATAGTAGAGATTATCTAGCTAGCTAATGCTAGCTAATTTATTTGTCAATGTTGAGGTAACGTTAGCGCCGACATAAACCTCCATAACCTTGCTTTCTCTGACCTAACATTAGCAGCTATTATAGCTGGCTAACTTAACTAGCTAGCAAGCTGTTAACCAAATATTTGACTCGAGAGAAGACTTTTTACAATCAGATTAGTATGCATCTGTTTTGGGTGCATAACAGATCGAAATCCAATTATTAAACATCTTCTCTAGGGCTAGCTAACGCCATCAGCTGTACGATGATAGAGATATATGTGGTATTTTTATGATTTGGTGGGAAATCGTGTATAAATGTTAAGCTATATGTATGGTGGATGCTGCATGATGTAGCTAATCGTTAACGACATAGTTCATAATGGTTGATTAGGTAAGAGATCAGGGGTAATAACTAGCCAAAATAGATTGTTTTGGAAATAAACACTTTGGAGAGAAACAGGTAACGTTATGACGTATAATGTTGGAGGGAAAACAGTATTGGAAGGAAACCGACGGATATAATGTTGTTGAGTTGGCTATCTTCCAGATATTAGGCCTAGTTAGTGAGCATTTAGCCTGTGATGAATACATTATACAAATGTATTGATGATCAATGTAATGTAATGGGCAGTGTGGGAAGTCTCCCACACTGCCCACTACAAGAGACAAGGGTTGTCAATGGGAACCCAGACCAAAGCCAACGTGAGATATGGGCTCACAGATGGACCTCAAGACTCAGAGAGGCAGAACAACATTTGGCACTCCATGGTAAGCCGAATACAAGGACTTGAGGTGGGTAGCTGCTAAAAAACGGTTTCTGCACTATCACCCTGTGATGACAGTATAATTATGTTCAACATATTGTAGTAATTTCAAAATCTGCTCTGCACAGCTTTCCAGGCAGCCAAGTCTACCAAAGTAGATAACTTTGGTTTAGTGTTAGCATCGACTCCTGTGAAAGACGATCATCCACACCTCCACCAGCTAAGCGGTCAGAGAGAAAGTGTCACTAGATTCTTGCTCTACCATACTCTACCATTGTTCTGACAATGACAGAATTCTTAACAACCACTTTCTGTGTTAGTAAGGGAGCAGTCAAAATGTACATAATTGTTACCAGAAGGAAAATGGCGGAGTGTCAGGGGGAGGGTTTAGTATTTTTTTTATTTTATCCAGGGGAGGGTCATGTAATGTGTAATTGATAAAATTTCATATTGCTCAGTGTTTGAGAATAAGTTGATTATTATAATTAGATTCGTGCCCGATGCTGTCCCTCATCCCTGATTCTCTGCTGGGCGAGCAAATATCAAGTGTGCCTGGTGTGCTGGGCATGCAATATCAAGTGTGCGTGTGATCATGTGGTCTCAATCAAATGATCCATATCCTATACTATAGACTATAGACCTAGGCTATATGAAAATCATGCTCGGAGAAAATATACTTCCTTCCCAAGTTTTTGTGCTGCTGGGATGGTGTATAAAAACTAGGCTACACAGCATTACACCCTGCATATGGATAGGCTATCCCAATCATGATGAGCCCTGGCCTGCCCTGCTCTTGCTGATGAAAACCATTTTGGGCTAAATAACCAATGACTGTGCTGTTTATGGTGGCACATCAGGAGGCGAGTCAAAGGCTTCTTCCAAGTTTGAAAAAAATGTCAAAAATGATATCTGTGCACGCGACTAAGCCTACTGATGTCCTGTTCAGTTTGAGAAGGAGAGTGCGAAGATGAGAAGGATGACCGGAGGTAAATTTGCTACTGCTGTAAATTATTTTAATAAAAAACAATAGGTTTCATTGCCATTAATGAAGCTATTTATCAGAGTTATTGACCTCACAATGAGTCATAGTCAAGTAATTTAAATAACTTACATTACTATGAAGCGGCAGCTGCGGAGATGGACAGAGCATGGGTGCTGAAAGTAGGCTAATTCGAGAAGGCCTAACTCATTTAATTTGAGTTTAGGCTACTAACAACAAGAGGACTTTGTGTTTGAGCCTATTTCTTCCTATACAAGAAATAAGAAATAGTCCTACATGTTTGACAGACAAAATTATAGTCCACTATCTATAGATCTTGTCAGCCAATTCCTTCATACACCATGCACTCCTCAAATATCTCAGTGTCAGTGAAGGGCTTGGTGTGTTAAGCTAAAACCAGGGCTCTAATTGGGGGGTATGTTAGGGTATTGTGGCTTTTTTTAGGCTTACCCCTTGTTAGTTTAAGATTTTGAACAAAAAATTATGGACCTGATTACATACGCAATCTATAACGACACTTTAATCTGCAATGCTTTATGCTAGAAACAAGCTGTAAAATACTTCGGGAAGACGTGACTCCAATGTATATGAGAAAGATTTGGTTTCTCTTTATGACATTCAGAGCCTGCACTACAACCTTCCATAGCCAAGGAGACAAAACATGGACTTTGCTTGGGAAGCAATGTGTCTAGAATGTCATTGTATGCTGTATCTTTAAGATTTCCCTTCACTGGGGCCTAGCCCGAACCATGAAAAACAGACCCAGACCACTATTCCTCCTTCACCAAACTTTACAGTTGGCACTATGCATCAGCCAAACCCAGATTTGTCCGTCGGACTGCCAGATGGTGAAGCATGATTCATCACTCCAGAGAACGCATTTTCACTGCTCCAAAGGCAATGAGCTTTACACCACTCCAGCCGACGCTTGGCATTGTGATCTCAGGCTTGTGTGCGGTTGCTCTGTCATGGAAATTAATTTCATGAAGCTCCCGACGAAGAGTTATTTTGCTGACATTGCTTATTGAGATCGTTTGGATCTTTGCAACCGAGGACAGACGATTTTTACGCGCTTCAGCACTCAGCGGTCCTGTTCTGTTAGCTTGTGTGGTCAGCACTCGGCGGTCCCGTTTTGTGAGCTTGTGTGGCCTACCACTTTGCGGCTGAGCCGTTGTTGCTCCTAGACATTTCCACTTTATAATAACAGCACTTACATTTGACCGGGGCAGTTCTAGCAGGGCAGAAATGTGATGAACTGACTTGTTGGAAAGATGGCATCCAGTAAAGCCATTCTACTGCCAATGTTAGTCTATGGAGACTGCGGCTGTGTGCTCGATTTTATACATGTCAGCAACAGGTGTGGCTGAAATAGTCGAATCCACTCATTTGAAGGGGTGTCCACTTACTTTTGTATATATACTGTATTAAATTCCGGACTCTGACATTCCTAGTTGTAATATTTCTATATTTCTTAATTCCTTTCTTTACATTTGTGGGATTTTCGTGTAATGTTTTGTATTGTTAGGTACACTGCACTGTTTGAGCTAGGAGCATAAGCATTTCACTACACCCATATGTGTATTCAACCAATATATTTAGATTGTATTTTATTTTCTTTCACAAATAATCGTACTTCACGCTGCTGTTACTCTGTTTATCATATATCCTGATGCCTAGTCACCTATTCCCTATGCATATCTTCCCTCACCACTCCAGTATCCCTGAACATTGTAAATATGGTTTTGGCACTGACTCTGGAACAGACTCTTTATATACAGGTAGCTTACTTACTTATATTCTATTTATTGTGTGTTTTTGTTGTACTTTATGTTATAGTACTAATGATATTGATTAGTGCATTGTTGGGAATGAGATTGCAAGAAAGGCATTTAACTTTACTTGCACGTGACAATGAAACTTGAAACTACACCACCTGGTCAGTGAGCATAAAATAGGTATGGCTACAGACTTATTGGCAAGAATACATTCCTGCAGTTTGCTAAAAAGCTGGCCATAATCAAGTAATTAATTGTCCACCAACATTGCATCAACATAAAACTAGCAGTGTTCAAGGACACTTGACACAGCAGCCAGGTCACACGTGATACAAGTCAGTATTCAAAGTCAAACCATGTCTGAGGATGTCGAGAGATGACGTGTAACCGGCCACTAGGGGCAACAGTGAACGCTGTTACCTACAAGTAGGTTTCGGTTTTGCTAAGGCATTGTGGACAGGGATGGCAGATGGGTGTAAGCTTCTGCCTCTGGTTGAAGTTCAAATCCAGCAATAAAAAGTAGTTTATGATATTTTTATTTTAAGCCTATACCAAACCTTAACCCTTACCTAAAGCATTTGGAGTTAATGCCTAACCTTAAGAATTTGGAGTTAATGCCTGAACTTAACCCTAACCTTAAAAATATGGAGTTAATGTCTAAACTTAATCTTAAATGTGATGTTTGGAACAACTTAGATAGTCGACGTTTCAGAAAGATGGATGAACATCTAACTCTGTCATGAGACTGTGAGAGCTGGTAGAACATAGAGCAGGGTCCTGTAGGGGGTCTGCAATTGTTTTATTTTTTATGTCAATATTTGTATGAATATTGCTAGCAACAACAACAAAACCACATTTTGAATGACATACCTACAGTTGAAGTTGGAAGTTTACATACACCTTTGCCAAATACATTTAAACTCAGTTTTTCACAATTCCTGACATTTAATCCTTGTAAGAATTCCCTGTCTTAGGTAAGTTAGGGTCACCACTTTATTTTAAGAATGTGAAATGTCAGAATACTAGTAGGGAGAATGATTTATTTCAGCTTTTATTTCTTTCATCACATCCACAGTGGGTCAGAAGTTTACATACACTCAATTAGTATTTGGTAGCATTGCCTTTAAATTGTTTAACTTGGGTCAAACGTTTCGGGTAGCCTTCCATAAGCTTCCCACAATAAGTTGGGTGAATTTTGGCCCATTCCTCCTGACAGAGCTGGTGTAACTGAGTCAGGTTTGTAGGCCTCCTTGCTTGCACACACTTTTTCAGTTCTGCCCACAAATGTTCAATAGGATTGAGGTCAGGGCTTTGTGATGGCCACTCCAATACCTTGACTTTGTTGTCCTTAAGCCATTTTGCCACAACTTTGGAAGTATGCTTGGGGTCATTGTCCATTTGGAAGACCCATTTGTGACCAAGCTTTAACTTCCTGACTGATGTCTTGAGGTGTTGCTTCAATATATCCACACAATTTTCCTGCCTCATGATGCCATCTATTTTGTGAAGTGCACCAGTCCCTCCTGCAGCAACATAACGATGGTCATTATTGCCAAACAGTTCTATTTTTGTTTCATCAGACCAGAGAACATTTCTCCAAAAAGTATGATCTTTGTCCCCATGTGCAGTTGTAAACTGTAGTCTGGCTTTTTAGTGGCGATTTTGGAGCAGTGGCTTCTTCCATGCCGAGCGGCCTTTCAGGTTATGTCGATTTAGGACTCGTAGATACTTTTGTACCTGTTTCCTCCAGCATTTTCACAAGGTCCTTTGCTGTTGTTCTGGGATTGATTTGCACTTTCGCAACAAAGTACGTTTATCTCTAGAAGACAGAATTGCGTCTCCTTTCTGAGCGGTATGACGGCTGCGTGGTCCCATGGTGTTTATACTTGCATACTATTGTTTGTACAGATGAATGTGGTACATTCAGGTGTTTGGAAATTGCTCCCAAGGATGAACCAGACTTGTGGAGGTCTAAAAGATTTCTTTTGATTTTCCCATGATGTCAAGCAAAAAGGCACTGCGTTTGAAGGTACAGTGAGGGAAAAAAGTATTTGATCCCCTGCTGATTTTGTACGTTTGCCCACTGACAAAGAAATGATCAGTCTATAATTTTAATGGTAGGTGTATTTGAACAGTGAGAGACAGAAAAACAATAAAAAAATCCAGAAAAACGCATGTGAAAAATGTTATAAATTTATTTGCATTTTAATGAGGGAAATAAGTATTTGAACCCCCCTCAATCAGAAAGATTTCTGGCTCCCAGGTGTCTTTTATACAGGTAACAAGCTGAGATTAGGAGCACACTCTTAAAGGGAGTGCTCCTAATCTCAGTTTGTTACCTATATAAAAGACACCTGTCCACAGAAGCAATCAATCAATCAGATTCCAAACTCTCCACCATGGCCAAGACCAAAGAGCTCTCCAAGGATGTCAGGGACAAGATTGTAGACCTACACAAGGCTGGAATGGGCTACAAGACCATCGCCAAGCAGCTTGGTGAGAAGGTGACAACAGTTGGTGCGATTATTCGCAAATGGAAGAAACACAAAAGAACTGCCAATCTCCCTCGGCCTGGGGCTCCATGCAAGATCTCACCTCGTGGAGTTGCAATGATCATGAGAACGGAGGAATCAGCCCAGAACTACACGGGAGGATCTTGTCAATGATCTCAAGGCAGCTGGGACCATAGTCACCAAGAAAACAATTGGTAACACACTACGCCGTGAAGGACTGAAATCCTGCAGCGCCCGCAAGGTCNGCCAAGGCAACAAAGGAGTGGCTCAAGAAGAAGCACATTAAGGTCCTGGAGTGGCCTAGCCAGTCTCTAGACCTTAATCCCATAGAAAATCTGTGGAGGGAGCTGAAGGTTCGAGTTGCCAAACGTCAGCCTCGAAACCTTAATGACTTGGAGAAGATCTGCAAAGAGGAGTGGGACAAAATCCCTCCTGAGATGTGTGCAAACCTGGTGGCCAACTACAAGAAACGTCTGACCTCTGTGATTACCAACAAGGGTTTGCCACCAAGTACTAAGTCATGTTTTGCAGAGGGGTCAAATACTTATTTCCCTCATTAAAATGCAAATCAATTTATAACTTTTTTCACATGCGTTTTTCTGGATTCTTTTGTTGTTATTCTGTCTCTCACTGTTCAAATAAACCTACCATTAAAATTATAGACTGATCATTTCTTTGTCAGTGGGCAAACGTACAAAATCAGCAGGGGATCAAATACTTTTTTCCCTCATTGTAGGTCTTGAAATACATCCACAGGTACACCTCCAATTGACTCAATTAGCCTATCAGAAGCTTCTAAAGCCATAACATACTTTTCTGGAATTTTCGAAACTGTTTAAAGGCACAGTCTCAACTTAGTGTATGTAAACTTCTGACCCACTGGAATTGTGATACTGTGAATTATAAGTGAAATAATCTGTAGGTAAACAATTGTTGGAAAAATTACTTGTGTCATGCACAAAGTAGATGTCCTAACCAACTTGCCAAAACTATAGTTTGTTAACAAGAAATGTGTTAAGTGGTTGAAAAACAAGTTTTAATGACTCCAACCTAAGTGTATGTAAACTTCAGACTTCAACTGTACAGTAGAAAAATTATTTCTAATGATGTCAGCTTTATTTCTCAACTCCTAATATTGAGCAAATTATACTAATTGAATCCAATTACACTCACTGGAGTACCTGACATCGGCTTCGAAAAAGCACCTCTGAATAGTCTACCAGTGAGGCAAGTGCCGCTGGCTGCTGGTAAGCTTCCGTGACTTGGACATACAGTCTTGTCAACACATGGCTAACCTTTTAACCAGACTTTACATTTTCTCTTCCAATTATAATGTGGGGAGGTCAAAATAATGAAAAACTATCTACCAAATCTATTCATTGTAAAATGTTGATTACTTCTCCTTGCCATTATCATTCAACTGATGATAAGACATATTTTATTTTGTTAATGTACATTCAGGGTCCCTGGTCACTGGTTTTCCTGGGAAGGGGACCCTGGGCAAGAAAAGATTGACAACCCCTGACAGAGAATACATTAATGATTTTTGTATTTGAAGTTCCAACCTCTCAAAAAAGAAGGGTATGGTTAGGGTACAGTATTGTGGGGCTCATTAGCATATTTGGGGGTATATGTGTATTTGTACCAACCGTCAGTGGAAGTGTTATAGCAGTTTAAATGTTTGATGTTTATGCCAATGCAAGTTGATCACCTCCTTTGACATTGACAGTTCTGCAAACGGCGTAAGAGCATGTGTGACTAACTGCACTGTGAAGAGGTTATTGTGCATTTTCCAGTTATTTAATGTCAATTTGTTGCTGTGAATTTGTCATTTCTTAAATTGAAACCATTTGTCAGTAAGTTATTGTAAAATTCACAATACTTTGCCAGTAACCTACTGGCAACTTTCTGCCACTAGCAATAGCATTCCCTGACTCTTCTTCTGATGACAACATGCAACATTACTTGATAATTTCCAGCATACTGTTAGCAGCGGCAGTCTATCAGAATATTGCAGGTGTGGCTTATTGGAGAAGTGGTGTTCACCAACTCTTTAAAAACATTTTTGGCGGTTGGCATCTACCTTACGGAAAAACCACATGATTTCACATGTGGAAAATTACATGTGAAAACATGTGGAACACTTCACATGTGACATTTGGTTTTGGAACACATCGCGTTAGTAAGAGTTTCTCAAGACATTTGTTTTACAAGTCGTCAGGACATCGTGATGGTCCCAGACAGTCTCAAACCATTATAAGTAAAGGTGGTTTAAAGTTAGTAGTATGCTGTTCAGCTGAAGTATGACCCTACCTGTGATTTGAACTTGCAACCTCTGGATTTGAGGTGCCATTGATCTTTCTGCTGCGCCACAAAGTCTGTAACATCCCAACACACATTCATTATCTATAATAAATCTCTGTTACTTAGCAAAAGTGTGGCATCTGCAGTGCTATTTTAGATATCAATTAATCTGACTATTCTCTCATTTATTGATTTAACTGACTTATTTCAGAAATGTGAGTGTTTTCTGAATAGTCGTCCAATGTTAGTGGGGCATATTATTCTGTTTCAACGTTACTCCTGAATCACTATTATGAATATTAAATTTTTTACTTAAACCCCGAGGAGGACGTCTTGGGATTTAAGAGAAGTCGAAAGTGTAGGAATACAGGTGAAATCAGATATTAACTCTTAGATGTAAAGTTCCCTGTTTTTGGGACCTGTGTGGCTCTGGCATCGGTTCCGACCATCCTTTTCGCTTATAACTCGATATGTGGACACTGTTACACCCTGATCTGTTTCACCTGTCCTTGTGATTGTCTCCACTCCCCTCCAGGTGTCACCCATCTTCCCTATTACCCTCAGTGTATTTATACCTGTGTTCTCTGTTTGTCTGTTGCCAGTTTGTCTTGTCTTGCCAAGTCAACCAGCGTTTTTCCAAGCTCTTTTTTTTCCTAGTCTCTCTTTTCTAGTCCTCCCGGTTCTGACCTTTTGCCTGCCCTGACACTGAACACACCTGCCTGACCATTCTGACTGCCCCTGACCTTGAGCCTGCCTGCCGCCCTGTACCGACTCTGACCTGTCCTCGACCTGCCTCTTGCCTGCCCCTCATTGTTCAATAAATATCAGAGACTCGATCCGTCCGCCTCCTTTGTCTGCATCTGGGTCTCGTCTTGTGTCATTATAGGACACCATAGATCGAAATGGCTTGCATTGAGCGGTAGCCCTGATACTCATGGCCACAGGAGTATGTCTCTTCTGCATGTGTGAAGCAAACTGAGAAATCTGACAACACTTGAAACTGGGAGGTCCCTCCTACCATTTCATTCGCTCTTCAGACTGTCTGTTAATTCCTTGCTAAACCCTACATCACAGCCACTAACGAAGTGCGCGCTCTCTGTCACACGCGCAAAACAGTATAGTTGACTCCAGAGTCCAATTTGAAAAACAGCTCATACTCCTTTTTTTTGCTCTGGGAGCTAAATCACTGTGAGATGAATAGCATGTCCATGGAAAAATGACATCACAAAATCACATTTTCTGGATGGATTTTCCTCTGGTTTTTGCCTGCCAAATCAGTTCTGTTATACTCACAGACATTATTTTAACAGTTTTAGAAAGTGTTTTCTATCCAATACTACTAATTATGTGCATATCCTAGTTTCTGGGCCTGATTAACAGGCATTTTACTTTGGGCATGCCAGACTCTCCGAACCTCCGAACACTGCCCCTGATCCCTAACAGGTTTTTAACCCCGTGGGAGAGTCCACTGGCTGCCCACCTGAGAGTGTTTGTGTGTGTGTGTGTGTGTGTATGTTCAGCCCCTTCAGAGTTCCACACACATAAAAAGGGTGTTCTAAAAGGGTTCTTCGGCTCTCCCCATAGAAGAGCCCTTTTTGGTTCCAGGTAAAAACCCTTTTGGGTTCCATGTAGGACCCTCTGTGGAAAGGGTTCGACATGGAACCCTAAAGGGTTCTACCTGGAACCTAAAGTGTTCTACCTAGAACCAAAAAGGGTTCTTAAAAGGATTCTCCGATGGTTGTCAGCCGAAAAACCCTTTTAGGTTCCAACAATTTTTCTAAGAGTGAAGGCTGGTCTCATAGACTAGATGTAACATAGTAAACTAAAATCCGGGACAATTAAATTAGGATGATATGTTACCTTTGGTATAGATACATAAGACAGAAGGTTACTAAAGGCAAAACGAAAGGAGGGTGTAATGCGTGAATGTCTAGCAACCCAAAGGTTGCGTGTTCAAATCTCATCATATACAACTTTAGTTTTTAGCTAATTTAGCAACTACTTACTACTTTTTAGCTACTTTGGACCTACTTGGCATGTTAGTTAACCCCTACACTAACCCAAATCTTAACCCTTTAACCTAAATTCCAACGCTAACCTTACCCCAACCTTAACTTTAACCCTTGATAAACTTGTAAACTCACTTTTGAGAAAATGGCCTTTGAATGTTTTGGTATCTAAATCAAATCAAATTGTATTTGTCACATGCACCGAATATAACAGTTGTAGACGTCATAGTGAAATGCTAACTTACAAACCCTTAACCAACAATGCAGTTTTAAGAATGCATGTAGTCTGGGCAGACATTTGATAGATGTCTAATGGTTAGATGTCTAATGGCTTGGGGGTAGAAGCTGTTTAGAAGCCTCTTGGACCTAGACTTGGCGCTCTGGTACCACTTGCCATGCGGTAACAAAGAGAACAGTCTATGTCTAGGGTTTGCTGGAGTCTTTGACAATTTTTAGGGCCTTCCTCTGACACCGCCTGGTATAGAGGTCCTGGATGGCAGGAAGCTTGGCCCCAGGGATGTACTGGGCCGTACGCACTACCCTCTTTAGTGCCTTGCGGTCGGAGGCCGAGCAGTTGCCATACCAGGCATTGATGCAACCAGTCAGGATGTTCTTGATGGTGCAGCTGTAGAACCTTTTGAGGATCTGAGGATCTGAGGACCCACGACAAATCTTTTCAGTCTCCTGAGGGGGAATAGGTTTTGTCGTGCCCTCTTCACAACTGTCTTGGTGTGCTTGGACCATGTTAGTTTATTGGTGAGAATGGGGGATTGCTCAGTCCTGCTTTTCCTGTAGTCCACAATAATATCCTTAGTCTTCATCACTTTTAGGGAGAGGATGTTGTCCTGGCACCACATGGCCAGGTCTCTGACCTCCCTATATGCTGTCTCGTCGTTGTTGGTGATCAGGCCTAACACTGTTGTGTCATCAGCAAACTTAATGGTGTTGGAGTCGTGGCTTGCCGTGCAGTCATGAGTGAACAGGGAGTACAGGGGGGGACTGAGCACGCACCCCTGAGGTTAAGGATGTGTTGTTACCTACCCTTACCACCTGGGGCGGCCCGTCAGGAGATCCAGGATCCAGTTGCAGAGGGAGGTGTTTAGTCCCAGGGTCCTTATCTTAGTGATGAGCTTTGAGGGCGCTATGGTGTTGAAAGCTGAGCTGTAGTCAATGAATAGTATTCTTACATAGGTGTTCCTTTTGTCCAGGTGTGAAAGGGCAGTGTGGAGTGCAATAGAGATTGCATCATCTGTGGATCTAGTGGGACGGTATGTAAATTGGAGTGGGTCTAGGGTTTCTGGGATAATGGTGTTGATGTGAGCCATGACCAGTCTTTCAAAGCACTTCATGGCTACAGACATGAGTGCTACGGGTCGGTAGTCATTTAGGCAGGTTATCTTAGTGTTCTTGGGCACAGTGACTATGGTGGTCTGCCTGAAACATGTTGGTATTACAGACTCAGACAGTGAGAGATTGAAAATGTTAGTGAAGACACTGCCAGTTGGTCAGCGCATTCTCAGAGCACACATCCTGGTTATCCGTTTGGCCCTGCGGCCTTGTGAATGTTGACCTGTTTAAAGGTCTTACTCACATCGGCTGCAGAGAGTGTGATCACACAGTCATCCGGAACAGCTAGTCATATCTGTATGTACCTCGAATGTCTTATTTCTCATTCTCATTCTCATGCATGTTTCAGTGTTACTTGCCTTGAAGCGGGCATAGAAGTAATTTAGCTGGTCTGGTAGGCTCGTGTCACTAGGCAGCTCTCAGCTGTGCTTCCCTTTGTAGTCTGTAATAATTTGCAAGCCCTGCTACATCCGACGAGCGTCGGAGCCGATGTAGTATGATTCAATCTTAGTCCTGTATTGACGCTTTGCCTGTTTGATGGTTCGTCGGAGGGCATAGCGGGATTTCTTATAAGCTTCCATGTTAGAGTCCCGCTCTTTGAAAGCGGCAGCTCTACCCTTTAACTCAGTGCAGATGTTGCCTGTAATCCATGACTTCTGGTTGGGGTATGTACATACAGTCACTGTGGGGACGACGTCATCAATGCAATTATTGATGAAGCCAGTGACTGATGTGGTGTACTCCTCAATGCCATTGTAAGATTCCCGGAACATATTCCAGTCTGTGCTAGCAAAAGAGTCATGTAACTTAGAATCTGCTTCATCTGACCACTTTTTTATTGACCGGGTCACTGGTGCTTCCTGCTTTAATTTTTGCTCGTAAGCAGGAATCAGGAGGATAGAATTATGGTCAGATTTGCCAAATGGAGTGCGAGGGAGAGCTTTGTACGCGTCTCTGTGTGTGGAGTAAAGGTGGTCTAGAGTTTTTTTCCCCTCTGGTTGCACATTTAACATGCTGATAGAAATGAGCAAAAACCGATTTAAGTTTCCTTGCTTTAGTCTCCGGACACTAGGAGCGCTGCCTCTGGATGAGCGTTTTCCTGTTTGATATGGCCTTATGCATCTCATTTATTGCGGTCTTAGTGCCAGCATCGGTCTGTGGTGGTATGTAGATGGCTACGAAAAATACAGATGAAAACTCTCTAGGTAGATAGTATGGTCTACAGCTTATCATGAGATGCTCTACCTCAGGCGAGCAAAACCTCAAAACTTCCTTAGATATTGTACACCAGCTCTTGTTTACAAATATACATAGACCGCCACCCCTTTTCTTATCAGAGTTTGCTGTTCTATCCTGCTGATGCATCCATACTGACCAGCTCAAATAGACAGAAGCCTTCTATATGGCAGACAAATCTGAACTCCTCTCTTGGCATGTCCAGCCCACTCATCAGCCAATCATGGCTAGTGGGAAGGTTGCTGACTTTTTCTGTGGCTTAACCAACAAGACTCGTAATTTAACGATTTTATTCGTATTTACAGATGGCATACAAGTTTGTTATTAAGGCACATGAAAGTTCATTTGTGCGAGAAGGCATTTCTGGACAAAAACGCATTTTGATAAAAAAACAAATGATGTTCAAACGGCTCTCCTGTGAAGTTGTGACTTGCGACATACTCCTCGTTTCCTGAATAAGGTCACATTTGTAACATATCATACAAATTGAAATTCGTAACATATCATACAAATGGATGATGACCATCCATTTAATGCGTACCATACCAAATGAATGCATACAATACCAAACGTAACATGTCATACTAATTAGAGTGTCTCAATTTTTTTTTACTATGTTACGTCTTCCCCTTAGTCCAGGTTGCATACACACTCCAGTAAATACATTACAGTCTGCCCCAACATCTGGATAGAGAAGACATGATAGATGGAGAAAAGGGAAGAGAAGACAGACCGACAGACAAACAGACAGGAATGGGGACTGGATGTTCCCGATGTGGGGAGTATGTTCTGGGGGTATTTGGTTTATCCCGTGAGTTCAGTGTCCAAATCGTTCCTGTTAGCTAGCGGGATGGAGAAAGAGTAGTTCCCTCCCACACGTGCTCCCATTATACAACCCTTTTGGTTCCAGGGAGCACCTTTTGGGTTCCATGTATAACCCTTTCCACAGAGGGTTCTATATGGAACCCTGTAGGGTTCTACTTGTAACCAAAAATAGTTTTACCTGGAACCAAAAAAGTGTATTCCGTAAGGACAGCCAAACAACCCTTTTGGAACCCGGAGTGTGGAACTTTGAATGGGCTGAACACCCACACACACACACACACACACACACACACACACACACACACACATACACACTAACACATACTCTATCACCCATCCCCCTCCACACACACACACACACACTTTTAGATGGGCAGTCAGGGGACTCTCCTCTGGGGTCAACCAGGCAGACAAGCAGAGGTCAATCTCAGAGGATATCTCTAGGGCTTGCAGTCCAGGGAGTTTCCCACAGGAGAGACTCTGAACCCCCTCTAAGACTGGGATGGCTAAGGTATCTCTTTCAATGTCAACATCCTCCAGTGGATACAATCTGTCTATAGCTTAGTGTTTTTTACCTCAGAACCCTGCCCCTGCTCATGCTGTAGATCTCGGCACCCTAGATAAGGACACACCTATAGTTTCTGACTACAATTTCAATTGCTGGGACTGCTACTCTCTGTCCAGTGATCCTGCCGACCAAGGAGCTATTTGGCATAGCAGATAGGTAGCTAGCTAGCATCTAGGCTATCAAGCTAGCAGGGTTTCTTGAGGGCTTGAACACAGTCCGCGATGCGGTTCACCATTGTGGCTGGGATCGCGGATTGTCCCGGGTTTGTGTGTTTAGATCCCTGCTGTTTGTTGTGTTCAATCTTCCCTGTGACCTGCCCAATCTGGAACTGTGAAGAGTAACAGTGTAACCTACGTTGCTAGCTACCATGACAAAGACCAAACCGGCGGCTGTACCGTTGAGGACAGTGGTGTCTCTCTATCACGGGTGAAGGACCTTTTAAACGAACAAAAAGAGTTCTACAAGCAGTTATTACAACAACAGGAAAATAGCTTCAAGTGTTTTGTCCAAATACTGGTCGATTCAACTAATAAAGAATGGACGGCCTGACCAGAGAGATCCAGGACCTTAAGAACAGTTTGCAGTTCTCCCAGGGTCAGCTCAATGACGTGAAACAGGAGAACTGCAAGATGTCAGCAATCTGTAAGTCATTGAGAGAGGACATCAGTTCTGTGTGTGAATCCATTATAACAATGACGGATAAATCATCTCAAGGGACAACATGGTTGTGGACAGAAATGCAGAATCTCCACACGAGACCTGGACGGAGTCAAATCAAATCAAATCAAATTGTATTGGTCACATACACATGGTTAGCAGATGTTAATGCGAGTGTAGCGAAATGCTTGTGCTTCTAGTTCCGACCATGCAGTAATATCTAACAAGTAATCACAACAACTACCTTATACACACAAGTGTAAAGGAATGAATAAGAATATGTACATATAAATATATGGATGAGCGATGGCCGAACGGCATAGGCAAGATGCAGTAGATGGTATAGAGTATAGTATATACATATGAGATTAGTAATGTAGGGTATGTAAACATGATATAAAGTGGCATTATTTAAAGTGACTAGTGATACATTTATTACATCCAATTTGTTATTATTAAAGTGGCTAGAGATTTGAGTCAGTATGTTGCAGCAGCCACTCAATGTTAGTGATGGCTGTTTATCAGTCTGATGGCCTTGAGATAAAAGCTGTTTTTCAGTCTCTCGGTCCCAGCTTTGATGCACCTGTACTGACCTCGCCTTCTGGATGATAGCGGGGTGAACAGGCAGTGGCTCGGGTGGTGGTTGTCCTTGATGATCTTTTTGGCCTTCCTGTGACATCGGGTGGTGTAGACGTCCTGGAGGGCAGGTAGTTTGCCCCCGGTGATGCGTTGTGCTGACCTCACTACCCTCTGGAGAGCCTTACGGTTGTGGGCTGAGCAGTTGTCGTACCAGGCGGTTATACAGCCCGACAGGATGCTCTCGATTGTGCATCTGTAAAAGTTTGTGAGTGTTTTTGGTGACAAGCCAAATTTCTTCAGCCTCCTGAGGTTGAAGAGGCGCTGTTGCGCCTTCTTCACTGCGCTGTCTGTTGTGGGTGGACCCTTTCAGTTTGTCCGTGATGTGTACGCCGAGGAACCTAAAACTTTCCACCTTCTCCACTACTGTCCCATTGATGTGGATAGGGGGCTGCTCCCTCTTCTGTTTCCTGAAGTCCACGATCATGTTTTGTTGACGTTGAGTGTGAGGTTATTTTCCTGACACCACACTCCGAGGGCCCTCACCTCCTCCCTGTAGGCCATCTTGTCGTTGTTGGTAATCAAGCCTACCACTGTAGTGTCGTCTGCAAACTTGATGATTGAGTTGGAGACGTGCATGGCCACGCAGTCATGGGTGAACA
This sequence comes from Hucho hucho, assembly GCA_003317085.1. Lineage (NCBI taxonomy): Eukaryota > Metazoa > Chordata > Actinopteri > Salmoniformes > Salmonidae > Hucho > Hucho hucho. The sequence goes on from QNTS01002441.1 coordinate 68,093, forward strand.
GGGAGTACAGGAGAGGGCTGAGAACTCACCCTTGTGGGGCCCCAGTGTTGAGGATCAGCGAGGTGGAGATGTTGTATCCTACCCTCCACACCTGGGGGCAGCCCGTCAGAAAGTCCAGGACCACAGGGCGGGGTCGAGACCCAGGGTCTGAGGACAAAGTGAGGGAAATTATCTCTGAGAAATTGAAGATGGACCACCGGAACATTTAGGTGGAGGGCGCCCACAGGACTGGAAAACCCACCACCGGCCAACGTGACAGGCCCAGGCCGATAGAGGAACGTATATCTTCCTCAACGAGGACTATCCTGAAGCTGTGGGCCAGAAGAAGAAATAACTTATCCCAGCCATGAAAGCTGCCAGAGCACGTGGGACATTGCTTATATCCGCTATGACAGGCTCATTGTCTTTTGGGGTGTTGCTATAGGCCACCAAGTGCTAACAGTCAGTATCTAAATAATATGTGTGAAATGCTTGATAGTGTATGTGCTGTAAACAGAGAGGTCTACTTTCTTGGGGACCTGTTTATTGACTGGTTTTCATCAAGCTGTCCACTCAAAGGGAAGCTTCTCACTGTAACCAGTGCCTGTAATCTGGTTCAGGCAACGTACCAGGTTGTTTACAAACACTACAGGAACAAGATCATCCACATGTATCGATCACATTTTTGCTAATACTGTATAACTTTGTTCTAAAGCTGTATCTGTACCCATTGGATGCAGTGATCGCAATATAGTGGCTATATCCAGGAAAGCCAAAGATCCAACCGCTGGGCCTAAAATAGTGTATAAGAGATCATACAAAATATATGGATGTGACTCTTATGTGGATGATGTTAAACATATTTGTTGGTCTGCACTTAATGAATTTATGAAATAGCTTCTTCCAATTATTGATAAACATCCATCTGTAAAGAAACTGACTTAGAACTGTTAAGGCTTCATGGATTGATGAGTAATTTAAAACTGTATCATTAAAAGAGATGGGGCAAAAGGAGTTGGCTGACTTACTGCAAATTTAGAATTATGTGACTAAACTCAACAAAAAGAAGAAAAAACTGTATTATGAAGCCAATATCAACGATATAAAGAATGACGGAAAAAAACTTTGGAGTACTTCAATGAAATTATGGGCAGAAAGACAATTGAATCAGATGGCTTATTCATCACAAACCATTTGAATTTGCAAATTATTTTAAAAATTATTTCATTGGCAAAGTGGGCAAACTTTGGCAGCAAATGCCAACAACGAGCAGTGAATGGAAAATGAAAAGTGGATCGGCGATGGCTAGAAGGCCGGTGACATCGACCACCGAACGCCGCCCGAGCAAGGAGAGGGACCGACTTCGGCGGAAGTCGTGACAATAACCTGTTGTTGAAAAAACGTATGTGTTATGGCTTTCAATTTCTGCCATATCGTGGATTCAGAGCTATTTGTCTAATATAAATCAAATGGTTTTCTTTAATGTCAAATGTAAAATGAAAGGTGTGGTGTACCACAGTGCAGCTCTCTAGACCCTCTACTCTGTTTTTTATTTTTACCAATGACCTGCCGCTGGCATTAAACAAAGCATGTGTGTCCATGTATGCTGATGATTCAACCATATACGCATCAGCAACCACAGCTAATGAAGTCCCTGAAATACTTAACTATTTACGGAGTGGTGGGGCGCTAGGAACTTCTGCTGAGGGCTTCCCAAGTGTCCAACGAAGACATCCAATGGTTCTTTTGTTAGAAAAAGTCATTTATTATATCCATAAATCTCTGTTTGGTTGGCGCGTTATGTTCAGAAAATCTAACGTCAAATCGCCCATTGAAACGTGAAGAGAACGCGTTCAAATATACCTATAAACTTTTCCTAAACAAATCAAATACCAGTTAAAATGCATCCTTTTATGAATATTAATGATAATATTTCACTCGGATGGTCACCTGTACCTTATATAAGTAAAATAAAGTGGGGCGCGCAGCCAGACTCGCGCCCGAGAAAACTTGTTGACATCTGAGCTACCTTGACCATTTCCTGTACCTATTCGTTCTGTTTACTCCAATTTCTCTGAGTCTTTGTATATAGACTGTTGACATCTAGTGGACGCCATAGGTACTGCAGTCTCAGTCCTGGTTACAAATGGATTCAATGGGGAGTGTGTCAAACAGAGCAATAGGTCACCAGAAACTGATTTCTAGATAGATGTTTCTCTGGTTTTTGCCTGCTAAATGAGTTATGTTATACTCACAGACATTATGTTTACACTTTTAGAAACCTCAGAGTGTTTCCTATCCAATAGTACTAATTATGTGCATATCCTATTTTCTGAGCCTGAGTGGCAGGCATTTTGCTTTGGGCACGCCAGACTCTCCAAAACCGTCACCTCACCTGCCGCTCCCTAAGAAGTTAACAAAGAGTTGCAGTCTGTTTGGAATGGGTGGCCAGTAACAAACTGGTCCTGAACATCCCTAAAACTAAGAGAATTGTATTTGGTACAAATCATTCCCTAAGTTATAGACTTCAGCTGAATCTGGTAATGAATGGTGTGGCTGTTGAACAAGTTGAGGAGACTAAATTACTTTGTTGTTACCTTAGATTGTAAACTGTCATGGTCAAAACATATAGATTCAATGGTTGTAAATATGGGGAGAGGTCTGTCTGTAATAAAGAGATGCTCTGCTTTTTTGACACCACATTCCAAAAAGCAAGTCCCGTAGGCTCTAGTTTTGTATTATCTTGATTATTGTCCAGTTGTGTGGTCGAGTGCTGCAAGAAAATACCTAGTTAAGCTGCAGCTGGCCCAGAACAGAGCGGCACGTCTTGCTCTTCATTGCAATCAGAGGGCTGATATAAATACTATGTATGCCAGTCTCTCTTGGCTAAGAGTTTGACTGCATCACTTCTTCTTTTTATAAGAAACCTTCATGTGTTGAAAATCCCAAATTGTTTGCGTAGTCAACTTACACACAGCTCTGACACACACACTTATCCCACCAGACATGCCACTAGGTGTCTTTTCACAGTCCCCAAATCCAGAACAAATTCAAGAAAGTGTACAGTATTATATAGAGCCATTATTGTATGGAACTCTCTTCCATCTCATATTGCTCAAATGAACAGCAAAACTGGTTTAAAAAAACAGATAAAGCAACACCTCACGGCACAACGCCTCTCCCCTATTTGACCTAGATAGTTTGTGTGTATGTATTGGTATTGCTATACAGTTGAAGTCGGAAGTTTACATAAACTTAGGTTGGAGTCATTAAAACTTGTTTTTCAACTACTCCACAAATTTCTTGTTAACAAACTATAGTTTTGGCAAGTTGGTGCCAGACACAAGTGATCTTTCCAACAATTGTTTACAGATAGATTATTTCACTTATAATTCACTGTCTCACAATTCCAGTGGGTCAGAAGTTTACATACTCTAAGTTGACTGTGCCTTTAAACAGCTTGGAATATTCCAGAAAATTATGTCATGGCTTTAGAAGCTTCTGATAGGCTAATTGACATCATTTTGTCACGATCTTCTGAAGGGACGGACCAAGACGGAGCGATGCTTCCAGTATACATATTTATTCAATGACGCAACTGGGAAAAATAATAAACAAGCGAACAAAACGAAGATCGTAACACAGACATAGACTAAACACTTTTGCTATTTAACAAACAATAACCCACAAAACCCCTCTGAAAACTACAAACATATATATGGTTCCCAATTAGAGGTAACGACACTCAGCTGCCTCTAATTGGGAACCATTTACCCAACATAGAAATAGAACACCTAGAACAGAAAAACCCTACACCAAAAACGAAACTAAACACGCCAGCCTATCAACTCAGGCCTGGACGTGACACATTTGAGTCAATTGGAGGTGTACCTGTGGATGAATTTCAAGGCCTACCTTCCATCACAAAGCCCTGACCTCAATCCCATAGAACATTTGTGGGCAGAACTGTATTATGTTCTGTATGAAGTCATGCTTCATGTTTTGTGTGGACCCCAGGAAGAGTAGCTGCTTCTTTTGCAACAGCTAATGGGGATACTAATAAAATACCAAATACTATATGATGCAACTTCCTAGCCTGGGTGCCAGTCTGTTTCTTGCTCTCTTGCCAACTCCTTTTGGAATTGTTATGCCGATTACATTTGGCTTGACAATGACAATGTAGTAGGCTATAGCACAAACAGGTCTAGGACCACGCTTGAGCATTTCCTGTGATTGTGTGGAAGTGGTCTTTATTTTTCTTACTCAGATGAAGAAGAATGACTGACAGTGTAACCTATGACTCCTGGGTTATTCTTGGCTCCTATCTATGTATCTCAATATGGTGAAAAAGTGAAGACAACCGTCCCAAACCACCCCACTCCCTCCACACACACACACACACACATGCGCATGCGAGCACACACATGCACACAAATACAGGCAAGTACTGGCACACACACAAGCATGCACACACACACTCTCACACAAACACATATACGTGAACACATACAGGCACGTCTGCACACACACATGCATGTATACACACACATATGCATGCAAACACACACATACACACACTCACACACACATAAAGACATCACAGTCTGCCCCGTCATGGATAGAGAAGACATGATAGATGAAGGATAGGGATGAGAAGACAGACAGACAGACAGACAGCGCTAATGGGGAAAGGATGTTCCCAGGCTATTTGGTTCATCCCTGTAGCTCAGAGCTTCCTAATCGTTCCTGTTCCACGAAAGGAGGGCGGGAGAGTAGGAGCGCCTGGTTAAGGGGAAGGAGATGACTCGTTAGGTTGGCCTGGTTGTTCTCTCCCAGATGTGCCTCTCTCTCTGTGTCAGGAGGTAAGAACAGGTGAGACAAGGTGATAATCGTCAATAATGATTTACAATGCCATACCATCATTGTAAATAAAAATGTGTTCTTAAAACTGAGAGGAGAGGTGAGGACAGGAGAGGACAGGAGAGGAGGATATGGGGAGAAGATAGGAGAGAACAGGATAAGAAATGATGAGGAGAGGATGTGAAGAGGAAAAGAGCTAGGACAGGAGAAGAGGGGTGAGGAGAATGAAAAGCACTCAGTCCTGGAGGAGAATGAAATGCATTCCTGAGACCACCGGGACCCCTGAAACGAGGGGGCTTAGGTGGGTCACACAAAGCCCAGGCAAGGGTTTCTGGGGCTGGGACTGCCTCGACTAATCCTACCTTCATTGGGTCCAGGTGGTGGAGGTCTGGGGGAGGTTGGTGGTGGATCGATGGGGCGATTGGGAGGCCTCTTTGTGAAACATTGGGTGTGTCTTTCTTCTTCTCTCTCGCTCTCTCTATTTAAAATGCTGAATTTAACAGCTAATCTAAAATGACTGACTATAATGGAGGAACAGCAGGTTGATTTCCCTAGGAAACAGGAACTGTTCTTCAACGTGAACAAATTGACATTTTAGATGCCATGTACTGCTAATATCTTTATACACAACCCACCAATATAAACTGTTAAGGCTTCAACACATCTATTCAACTACAGCCAATGAATTTTCTCATAGTTGTTTCCCAAATTCAGACCAACTGTTCGGGACATGTTGAATTGGGACCAACTACGAACAACGACATTATGTCCAGTGGCGACCAATTGAGAGTACACACTGGGTAGATGCTTTCAAGAAAGGACAGCCTCACAAGACACAACTTCCAAAGTAACTGACTGAAAAGTCTAGCAGGGGAGTGTGTGTTCTCAGCACATCAAGAAATTTAATTTGAAACGGGGATTCCTGGCTCAGATTGTTGACCTAACCCAGATCAAAAGCACTGCTGCAGTATTGGTATTGGCCCTCTGTGTGGAAGAGGAAGCTCCTAGTGTGTGTGTGTGTGTGTGTGTGTGTGTGTGTGTGTGTGTGTGTGCGTAGGTGTGTGTCTGTGTGTGCAGTGCATATGTGTGTTCGAACCCCCTGACCATAGACACATCACCTTGGCTGCAGCTGAAAGGATCCTTCAGCAATGGCCCTCCCTTCCAGCCTTCCTCCTCCACTTCCTCCTCGCTGCCCAAGTACCCAGGGATGGGCAGCTCTTCCTGGGCAGGACACAGCTGATTGTTCCCCTGTCTCAGCCCTCCAGGCCCCTTCCTCCCACAGGGCCCTCCTAGGTTGCAAATATGATGGTGTGCCCCTGTGAGTGCCCTTCTTGAGGAAGAGGAAGCCGAGCTAATCCCTCATCATCGGGAATAAGAGTACTGCCTCATTAACCCTTCGTTCTCCCTATTGTTCAGCTGATGCCTTTGACACACTATGGGTTTTTGGTTATTGAAGTACAGTATTATTATATGAAGTTGTTGTGCATTAAACCGGTCTGTTAATGCCAAATAATACAGTCAGTCCACCCTCAAAACATTAGCTTACTAGGGATTCTTTAATTATGCAGTGTACTATCTATAGCAGTGGTCACCAACCGGTCGATCGTGATCTCCAAGGCATTACCAGTCAATCACCAAACATTTCTGTAAAAAAACCAACGATAAAGCCTTACGTTCCAATTATAAAAAAAATGTCAAGCCGTTGGCGGTAGGTGCACTTAATTCAGCAGCCCTAGTGCCGGGAAGGCAAAGTGTTCCAATTTTGAACCATTTCATGTGTCTGAAGGTAGAACTCCGCCTACCCCGGCAGGCACAGAGAGCAAATCAAGTGCAACTATAGGTCTATCGCTAGCCAATCAGATAGTTCACATCACAGTGTCTGCACAGTTTCCTTGAGCCATATACTGTAAAAAGAAACCTCGAACGCACAGCGAAGTTGATACTGTGAGATTTTAAATATTTTAAAGCCATGACTAGAGAGCACCTCAATGAATACAGCAAAGAGCTGCTGATTTATGAGTAAGTTCATGTTTAAGTTGTTATTCAGCACTGTCAAAACTTTGTTCAACACTTTTATAAGCCATAAAATGTGCATTCTCCCTACTTCCACTCACGCTACAACCAGCACAGCTGCAATGAATGAGTATAGCAAAGTGTACCAATAAGCTTGTGTTGTTATTGTTAGCGGCTCTTTTTAATATCAAGGAATATTTGATAGGAGTAACAACATGAATTGGTGCATGAGGCAAAAATAATGCAGCGCGACTTGAGTTTCACCATCAGCTGGAAGACTGGGTCCCCTTTTCACAGCGGAGGGAGAGTGGAGGGACGTTGAATCGGGTGAGAGACAGCCTCACTGCTGCTCCCTTCCTCCCCTCTGACTGACCATCAGATGCAGGCCATCAGTACAGTAAAAAAAAAAATAATTATGCTCTGTCAGCTGTGCCTCAAGTAATTCAACAAATAATCTATTTGTAGTGTAATCGTACTGTATACAACTTTAAAAACATGTTTTCAAAATGATATGAAAAGAACAACATTGGCAGGGAAATTCAAGTATAGTGATAATGTATTGGGCCTATAGCCTACTGCACAAACTTTTTTAATTGGTTAATGTCGCATAGGCTTATGTTTTTTAAGTAATGTTTTTAAAAGAATCTGAGCGGTAGTAAGAAGTAAAAAGTAGTAAGCATGAGGATAACTACACAAATGGCCTGCAATATTCAAGGTGAATTAAATCAAACTTTTTATTTTAACAGGTAGGTTGACTGAGAACACATTCTCATTTACAGCAACGACCTGGGGAATAGTTACAGGGGAGAGGAGGGGAGATGAATGAGCCAATTGTAAGCTGGGGATGATTAGGTGACTGTGATGATGTGAGGGCCAAATTGGGAATGTAGCAAGGACACCAGGGTTAACACCCCTACTCTTACGATAAAGGCCATGGGATCTTCAGTGACCAAAGAGAGTCAGGACACCCGTTTAACATCCCATCCAAAAGACAGCACAGTAATGGTGAAGGTAGGAAACAACAACTCCACTACGCTGATCCTCAACAAAGGGGCCCCACAAGGGTGCGTGCTCAGCCCCCTCCTGTACTCCCTTTTCACCCATGACTGCGTGGCCACGCACGCCTCCAACTCAATCATCAAGTTTGCAGACGACACAAAGGTAGTAGGTCTGATTACCAACAATGACGAGCCATACTACAGGGAGGAGTTGAGGGCCCTGGCGGAGTGGTGCCAGGAAAATAACCTCTCCCTCAATGTCAACAAAACAAAGGAGCTGATTGTGGACTTCTGGAGACAGCAGAGGGAGTACGCCCCATCGACAGGGCCGCTGTGGAGAAGGTGAAAAGCTTCAAGTTCCTCGGCGTACACATCACTGACAATCTGAAATGGTCCACCGACACAGACAACCTCAGGAGGCTGAATAAATGTGGCTTGGCCCCTAAGACCCTCACAAACTTTTACAGACGCACAATTGAAAGCATCCTGTCAGGCTGTATCATCGCCTAGTACAGCAACTGCACCGCCCGCAACTGCAGGGCTCTCCAGAGGGTGGTTTGGTTTGCCCAACGCATCACCAGATCAAAATTGATCTAACAGCTGGAGGGCTGCTAGGTTGGCATCCTCAAAACATTCCGCTACTGTTGGGCCCATGAGCAAGGCCCTTATTCCCACAACATGCTCTCCATCCAGTGGCGCTGCTTGAACCTGTGCTCGTCTCAGCTGTATGTGGTCTGCTGTTTGGGGGGTTGAGAACAGAGCAGAAGACATGTTTTTGTTGTTCACTGTAACTATTGGACAAAGTGTATTGTAGTGTCACTTTTGTATTGTAAAGAAGTCAGCCAGAGTTGAAGTGGGCCATCATTCAAACAAAGAGATGCCTGCCTGGCCACCAGTGCATATTTCCAAACTATATTTGCATATAATGACAATAAATGCTAAAAAAAACATGCCTATTTGTCTATTATTTAATTAAGCAATTAGGCACAAGAGGCAGTGCTGTATCATGAATACAGTCACAGGTAAATGGCGCAGTAGCGTAATTCATGATACAGCACAGCATGCCTTATTGCTTTTATAAAACTTTATTGACATATTTAAAATAGCAATGAATTACATGTAGTTGCTATGCAAAAGGACTGGTTGTCCATTTTAAACAAAACGGTTGATATGCAGGCTGGATAGCTAACGTTCTTGTCATTTGCTAGCTAGCTAGGTAGCAAAGTAACAAACTTCAGGTATCTCAGTCAGGTCAGTAGGATGGTCAGTTTTACGAGGGTGTGTTTGGCAGCATGAGTGAAGGATACTTTGTTGCGAAATAGGAAGCCAATTCTAGACAGCATCCTGATTGGACAAGGTCTTTGAAAGCCAAGTTAACAAACAGATTACCAGCAGGTATATCTCACTGGTCACCCCCAAAGCCAATTCCTCCTTTGGCTGACTTTCCTTCCAGGTCTCTGCTGCCAATGACTGGAACGAACTACAAAAATCTCTGAAACTGGAGACACTTATCTCCTTCACCAGCTTTAAGCACCAGCTGTCAGAGCAGCTCACAGACCCCTGCACCTGTATATAGCCCATCTGTAAATAGCCCAACCAACTACCTCATCCCCTACTGTATTTATTTATTTATCTTGTTCCTTTGCACCCCAGTTTTTCTACATTGCACATTCATCTACTGCACATCTACCATTCCAGTGTTTAAATGCTATATTGTAATTATTATGCCACCATGGCCTATTTATTGCCTTACCTTCCTTATCTTACCTCATTTGCACTCTTTGTATATAGATTCGTTTTTCTACTGTATAATTGACTGTATGTTATAATTGACTGCTTTGCTTTGCTTTATCTTGGCCAGGCCGCAGTTGTAAATGAGAACTTGTTCTCAACTTGCCTACCTGGTTAAATAAAGGTGAAATAAATCAAATAAATAAAAATCCAGGATCCAAAAAGGTGTTCCACGACACGTTAGCGAGGTGAAACTAACCTTCCAAGGTGTTACATTATTTTCCAGAAAACGCATAGAGCCCCGAGTTGATTATCCCTTTTATACCGTGGATAGAATTTAACACGTTTACCGTTAGAAATGTGTTCATTTGCAGGTAGAAATGTGTTCAACATTCACTGAAGTATCTAGCAAGTTTACAAGATAGCAACAGTAGTTGCCTTGGTAACCAAACAAACAGACTATAGAACTTTTAGGGGTTCCATATATGAAGCAAGCTATATAAACATTTTTGGCACTGTTGTAGGCTCGACCACTGCGTTTGTTCACCGATATCACTTATATTTTCAATCAGTTACATTTTATTTTACAAGGCACTTTTTTTTGTCACATTCCTAAAGCCCAAGAAACAAACACTTAGCTTGCTAGAACATATGGAAATTAAAAAGGTTTATGGATGACTTTTTAGAGGGTTACTGTGTCCAGTATGCCAGTGGTCTGTGTGTCTGTGTGTCTGTGTGTCTGTGTGTGGGAAATAGGCTGTGGGAAATATACTGCAACATTCCGGGCCTCACACTCATGAAAACCAAGGACAAGATTTATTTTCCCTCCCTCTCCACATACTCACAGCACCCAATGCACAGCCTTGTAAAACACACACAAATACCTCACAGTTTACACTCAAATCATTGCTATAGTCTTCATTTTAAAAGGATTGTTAACGAGAATACCCTCTAAGACTTTACATAAACACACAACTCGCTAACACCCTTTACGTATACTCCTCACATTTTCTCTATAGACAAACAATATGCTTCTGTGTATTTGTAGTTCTCTAAAACAAAAGGGCGAAAGCGCTTCCTCATTTGATCCAAGTGCGTCTGAAGTCCATTAAACATAGTAAAAAACTGAATCCCCCCCATACATTTCAGTAATTTTGCAGATGCTCTTATCAAGATCAACTAACGTTTGTTGTTTTGTACTGTTCCTCTGTGGGAATCAAACCCACAACTTCATGCATTACCAACTCAGGCACACAGGACCATCTTCAACCCTCCCTCAAACACTTGCCAACCTTCCAGTGTCTGGTGTCTGTTAAACTGTCTTTTGAACCCAGACTCAAAACACACAAGATAGGGCAAGGTAATTAGTTTTACACAAACACATGCACACACACACATGCACACACATGGAGGCAAGCATACACAAACACACACATGCACAAGCACACACATGCACAAAAACACACATGCTCTCTCACTTTCTCACACGCACACACACACATGCACACACACACACATGCAGACACACAGACACACAGCTCCCCAGGGATTCCCTTTGGAACACACAGTCTATTCTAAAATGATCCATGGTGAAAACCCCCATCAACCAGAAAAGATCCCCTACAGCTTCTGTAGTCATATGATACAATGTTTGTGAGTGGTGTGTGTATTGAGGTGTGTGTGTGTGTGTGTGTCTGTCTGTCCGTGTCTATCTTCTCTCTATTTACCAAGGGTGCTGAATGGGTCACAAGGCGTGTAAGGTGATCCAGCCATTGGCTACCTGCTTAGCCCCCCGCCTGCAGCTACAGACTATTTGTCTGGGCCCGTCCAGGCCAGGACACACACATACACACCAGGAACAGGATGAAAAACACAGCAAATCACTCTGTTTAGGCTCAGGTTGACGTTTATTGTCATGTGTCTTGCCCTGGAGGCTGAACTGAGTGCTTTCTGCTAGATGGGCCAGATGAAAATTCATGAAACAAAAATGTTAATTTAAGGTTAGGGTTAGGCATTAGGCATTAGGGTGGTGAATGTTAGGGTTAAGTTTAGGGTTAGGCTTAACATTCTATGACTTTGTGGCTGTGCCAGCTAGTGACCACTCTGCAGAGCTCCATCCAGTACATGAGTAATTTCAATAAATGACAATCTGCTGTTTTGGATGGGGAACACACACTCTCTAACACACACACACACACCCCACGCTCACCTCTGCCCTGACCCGCTTCTTGCCAGAGCGGTGTAGCGTGGCAGTGTATCCCAAGCAGCCCAGGTGCAAAAAAGACTTCAGAGATTCAGATAAAAGTTTTGAGCCTCTCTCTCCAAGAACCCTAAAGTACATCAGGAGGTGGTAAGCAAAAACATCATGCCCAGTGAAACTCTATTCTGGAGCATTCAACTTGGCCATTAATCCCGTTTCTAAAAGCCGGAGTCCATGACAGGCCCTGCTGTCAAATCGATGAACCCTGGCTGTGGGTCAAGTTGTTGTTTTCATTTTTGACCCCCACCCACAGTGCACTGCCCTGTCCAAGAGAGGCAGTAGGTCACCTTTTAGCTGTGGCTGTCCAATTATGTTTTGCTACGTTTCTCAAAGAGTTTTGGTTTAACTAGTTATAGGTTGCCAGATTTCCATTGATATTAACGGCAGTTAAACCATTCCGAACAGTAAAGCAGAAGGGGCACACCTGGCAACTGAATGGACAGCAGCAGTTTGCTGAGCTGCAGGCAGAGGTTCAAAGTGTATTTGGAACGTCTCAGTGTCATAAACACATGCACACACACACAAACACATAAACAAACACACACATTGGCGCACACACAAGCACAAATGAAATACACACACACACACGGTATACACACACTTTGGCACATGATTAAAGGACCCAGCTATCCAAATCGCACCCAGTATCATGGGGTTTGTGAGGCTTCAGTCCAAAAGAAGCCAAACCAACAGCCAAAGAACATAGGAGTGGTGAATAAGAGGAAGGCACTGTGGTGTGTGTATATGTGTGGGTGCGTGCGCATGCGTGTGTCAGGGTTCACAGGGATGCAGAATCACACACAGGGAGGTACAGTGCAGTAGGTCATGAGTGTGTGTGTGGGCCATCGTTCTGACTGGCCCTGAATAGTTCAATAATAATGTGAATTCTTGATGTGGTGGAGCTTGTCATGAGAACGTGGTAGGCTAGCTCTGTCAGCTGCTCTTCGTCAAGGTGAACCAACCCTCTTTTCTTTCTTCCTCCACTTTCCCTTCCACTGCCCTTTCTCTACACTCTTCTTTTCTCCTCCACCCTCCATCTTCTCGTACCTCTTTCATTTCTTCACCACCTTTTTAACTCTTCTTCACCTCCTTTCCCTTCTCATCGCCTCCACCTTTTACATTTAACATCTTAGTCATTTATCCAGTGCATACTTAAAAAATATATGACAATTTCCCTTCACTTTTTCCTTTTCTCTGTTCCTCGTCTTTGACGTCCCATAACCGTGTGTGTGTGTGTGTGACATAGAGCCTCTTCTCACCAAACCACATGACACTTTCCCCCTTTTTTTTAGACATGTTCCCTTTCTTCTCTTACCTTAATTTGTCTTATTGTACCCATTGCCCTCTCTGACCTCTAGCATCTTCCCTTGGGTCCATACACTATCTCCGGGCCAACACTTGAACTTTGCAAGCGGTTGCGTGGTATCGTTTGATCTGGCCTGTTTGATGTGTTGGGCATCGGCCCACTGCACTGATTCCAGGGTGGCCATGGTGCGGAGGTTGGAATGGGGTATGGTGGTGATGGTAAGGCGAGGGCAAAGCTGGAGGGGAAGGATGGGCCATGTTCCCAGAGGATGTGTAGCTTCTCACGGTGGGCTGAGGTTGAGGCTTGGGGGAAAAGAAGAGACTGGAGTTGGCACAGTAAGTGCCCACTCTGCCATAACCCCATAATGACACTGAGCCAGTTCCACTTCATCTCACACATCCTCTCCCAAAGAATGGCACTGCTCTGCCGTGACAGGGCAAACCACTGTAGGGGTAACATGGAGTATATCAGGGTCCTATTCATCAGGGCACACACGTTTTGAAACAACCTGTGACAGAAAACAAAAATGAGCGTTTCTTATTGGATTTTGGTGCTGAACAAGACCCATGCAGAGCTGCTTTGTCCAACTGGCTGGCTGGAGGCTTCTCACTGGGCACGCATGTCAGTTCAACATCTAGTTTTGACATACATTTGGTTGAGTTATCAACTAACGTGAATTCATTGTGAAATCAACAAATAAATTCACCATGTCATTGGATTTAGGTTAACAGTTGGGTAAAAAAAATGATTAAATGCCCTTATATTGATGACTTTTGAAAATCCAATCAGTTTTCCACGTTGATACTTTGAAACAATGTTGATTCAACCAGTTTTTGCTCAGTGGGTTGTCTGTTCCTTGTCACTGTCAAAATGTGTGGAAAACATGGCTGTGTTTTACTGTCAATTCTCAGCTACAAGCCTAGTGAAAGTCTTCACACCACTTGCACAGTTGTCACATTTTGCTGCGTTATATTTAAATCTAAAAAGATTTATACAACCTACTCCACATTTTCAAAGTGAAAGAAAAAGTATAGACATTTTCTAAAATATCTATAATGTTTTTTTGAAAATGTGGAGTAGTTTATGAAGAATCCAATTGAATCCCTTCTTTAGATTTAAATTTAACTCGGCAAAATTTTACAAATGTGCAAGGCGTGTGAAGACTTTCACTTTGCACTGTACCTAGCTGCAGTCGTGCAAAAGTACTTCAGAGTATCGTGTCTTCTAGTAACATTGAGGGCATTTCAAAGGATTCCATTTGTCTTTCTCGACACAGTAGCTGTCAGTATTTCAAACAACCTCAAAGTCTACCACTATGAACATTTCCGAGTATACAGTATCTGAGTAATTTCTTCACACAGCTTGTAGAGTAACTAACGCAATACAGGCGTGGCTTTTTCTGCCTGTTGAAAAATATCATATTTTTGAGCTATACTTCATTATCTTTTCTTCTTCCATGTCTGGGATTGCTGTCCCCCATGATCATGTTCTCTGGGAGACCGCCAAAGGAGGGAAAAGAGGGCAGCAGTTGCCTCTGTGGTTTTCGGTCAAGCATTCTCTCACACGGCATTCCAGACAGATCTTCTTACGTCTACATATTTTTACAGATGTTTTTAAATCTCTCCTTTTCTATACTTTAGGAGGCAACATACAACAACTATGCAAAACATACCAAGAAGACAGCCACAACTCACTCTATTTGTGTCTGAACATAATGTACCTAATGTGTAGGCCGTCATTGTAAATAAGAATTTGTTCATAACTGACTTGCCTAGTTAAATAAAGGTTAAATAAAAAATTCAAATACCTCCCTAAACGTGAAGTGCAGCTCAGTTGCCAGTCACGCCGAAACACTGTCAGTCACGAAGAGTGAACAAGTCATTATAGTGATCCCGGGTCAGCAGCATGCCAATAGGTTATATTGATATAGCAGTGTTCTTTTGCTCTCTGTCTACAGTGGAACGTTACGCCGCAAGTGTCTTATTTGACGGATGCTGTTTCCGTCAAGTGGTTATGTCCAATATCTGTGGTAATAACATGTTTTTGTGGAGAGAATTATGTCCTTATAAAACCGTTACTAAGTGGACCTACTTTCTATAAACAGATACATCTGATTGATTACCAGTTAAAGTAAGGACAAACATGTTTTTAAGGAATAAAACACTCTTCAGATGCATAACTCTTTTCCACCAATCACAACACGAAATTCAACTGGATATAATCTTTTCACATATATTTTTGCTATACATTTTAGCAATGCAGGAGAAAGTTGTTTTAATATAACCTAGAACCCTGGTAACCAGTTTCAACTAAAGAGGAAACTTCCGTCTTGGAAGGAATACCATGCTGCAGGCGACAAATATGTCAGAAATTCGAACGGCGTAATCAAGCAGGATAGTAGGTTCCTCTTACCGAATAATAGCTGCAATCAACAGTTATGAAGAGGCACATTAATAATAAATGAGTTCAATCATTGCAAAACATTTTCTAAATAAACTCAAATTATCCAAATTATTGATTTAAATCTAAAGAATGTCTCTAAATAATGACAGCCACCAAGCTAAGTGCTAACTAGCTAACTGTAACTTGGTTAGTCAAGCTAACTTGCTGACTGCTAACCAGCTAACCTCTAGCTAGTTAAGCCAAAATAACTAGCCAACTGCTAACTAGCTAGAGTAACCAAGCTAACCAGCTGCTATCTAGATTAGGGGCAATGTTTGAGGTTATTACAGTAGCCTAACAATAATTAAATATAAAGTTTGGAAAAGTTCTCGTACCTTGTGGTACAGGCATCTCCTAGTGAATAAATCATGTATTGTGCTAATACCAATAAATACCAGTGTGCCACAGATCCAGGGGAAAGGGGTTTCCGTTTTGAAATAAATGTATGGTGTGTTAATGTTGAGAAATGCCATTAGATTGGCAAGATAGAAAATAACATTTCACCTGCAGGGTAAATGAAAAATGTGGCCTCTTCAGCTTGAAGGTTAGTAGCATCTCTATGGTATGGTTGGAATTCTCCCTCAACAGAACCTTGAGGACCACAAGGTCTGGGTAGATAGATAGTTCTTAACACTTCCATTTAAGAGATAACACGTGAGTGAGACAGAGGTTTTGCTGTCCCATGTTGATTCCAATGTTTCCCAACATCGTGTCAAGTTGGGTGGTGGACCATTGTTGATACACACGGAAAACACCCAGCAGCAGTTCTTGACACAATCCGGTGCACCTAGCACCTACTACCCCATTCAAAGGCACTTAATGGCACATCAAATCATTATTTAACCTGTCTCGTCCCATTCATCTACACTGATTGAAGTGGACTTAACAAGTGACATCAATAAGGGACCATAGCTTTCACCTGGATTCACCTGGTCAGTCTATGTCATGGAAAGAGCAGGCGTTCTTAATGTTTTTTATACTCAGTGTATGTCGAGAATACAGTATATCCAATTTGGTTTAAGAAGATTAGGAGTTTAGGCCCCAGTTCTCCATATCTGAATAATCTACAGGCTAGGAGGTGCAATGCTTTGTGTGGGATAATGCGCTATTGCTCTAAGGACACTGACTTTTTGCTATACTTTAATAATTGATTGGACGTAGATATGGCTTTTCCTGTGCTCAAAGCACTTTACACTCTTTACTCTCAGATTACGCATAAAATCTCCCTATTCAAAACAAAGTCTCAACGTGTTCTTCCAGTTTCCCTTGTCTTGAAGGGTCCTATCAATTTGTTGGAGACAGTCGGAGGACAGTGAGATCCTATTGTGTATGATGCCATCCATCTTGTTGAAGAGGCCATGAAAGAGCCAGAAGGGAAGTGGGACGTCAGTGTAAATCTAGCACGGGGCTGTCCTGGGGCCCTCTTGGAGCCAGAATGGCCCCAGGATTTATGAGCCGCTGATCCCCATTTCTCTTGGCCAGGGCTAGTCGCGATCTGCACTCTGTCATGGCAAAGCCAAGGAGCAGCCAAAGTTTTCCTGCAGCCGCGCTGTTGTCGTCACCTTCTCAGAAAGAAGAGAGGGATTGAGGGATTCTCTTTCTGTTTGTTTCTGCTTCCCTCTCTCTCTCGGATTCGATGGCAAAAAGTAATTTAATCTTTAGTTACAGGTTTTGGTTTATCCATTTATGTTTTGAGGTTGGACTTTAGCACGTATAGCACTTTAGCACATTGGTGTCACCTCGGGACTCACTATTGTTACACCTGTGCTGGCTCGTCCAGCTCGTTAGTCAGAAGGTGCTTCACCTGTGCTTCACCTGTGCCATTTAAGAATGGCTGGCCCAGTGCTCCAGTTGTCTTGATAGATGCAGAGGGTTAACACCTTTAGTTGTCTTTCCCATATTTACAAAAACGTTATTTCTCTCAGATTTTGTGCACAACAATTTGCAGTTTTGTCACACAACAGTTTTTGAGGGAGCTTTCAATTGGAATGCTGACTGCAGGAATGTCCACCAAAGCTGTTACCAGAGAATTGAATGTTCGTTTCTCTACCATAAGGTGGCCTCCAATGTTGTTTTAGAGAATTGGGCAGTACGTCCAACCGGTCTCACAACCGCAGATCACGTCTAACCATACCAGCCGAGGACCTCCACATCTGGCTTCTTCACCTGCGGGATTATCTGAGACCAGCCACCCAGACATCTGATGAAACTGGGTTTTGCACAACCGAAGAATTTCTGCAGAAACTGTCAGAAACCGTCTCTGTGAGATCTGGTCACTGACCCCCTGCAGTACCCCCAGAGTTCTGCAGACCACACTTTGAGAACCCCTGTCTTAGACTAATAACATGTTTGATGATAGAATGATAAGCAAAACACTGAGATGCACTTTGCCTCTGCTGTTCTGACAATCTGCAGATTTGTAAAGAATCTTAACACGTTAGATCATTTATTTTGGTACTGTAGCTTGTTTATGGTCACAGGTCCAGGAATGTCTGAAGACATGCAACATTTACCTGCATCTAACACCGCAGATAGCAATACTGGGTGATTTGAAAAGTCATAGCCAATCGATCAATAATATAATACTTTTAGCAAAAAAAATTCTCTAATTTACAATCAGTAGAAATTAGAATATAAAAAATATGAAATATATTTTGATTTGTTTAACAGTTTTTTGGTGTTATTTCATAGTTTGATGTCTTCACTATTATTATACTGTCACGATCTTCATTAGTGACGGACCAAGGCGCAGCGAGGTATCCAGTATACATACTTTAATAACGTAACGTAACGTAACTGGGGAAAAAACAATAAACGAACGAAGATCGAAACAATGGAACATAACATAGAATAAACTTAAGCTATGACACAAACAATATCCCACAAAACCCTAGTGCAAAACTACAAACATATATATGGTTCCCAATTAGAGGTAACGACACTCAGCTGCCTCTAATTGGGAACCATTAACCCAACATAGAAAATCACACCTAGAACCAAAAACCCTACACCAAAAACGAAACTAAACACGCCAGCCTGTAAAACTCAGGCCTGGACGTGACATCTACACTGTAGAAAATTGTAAAAAGAAAGAAAAACCCTGGAATGAGTGTGTCCAAACTTTTAACTTGTACTGTATATATAAATATATATATTTTTATTAAATACGAGGGATTGGAAAGGATGCAGACAATTACATTGATGGAAGCCACAATCTATCTGCAATATTAAAGCTGATCTACCCCCTAAAAAAATTGTGTTAAGACACTGAAGTCATCTTCTGGCAACGAGACCACATGACTGTTTGTCTCTGTAATACAACAAGTTAGTATAAAAACAACAATAGGTCTGTCTTCAGAGTGTGTTTGTCTGTCTGTGTGTCTCCTCTCTATTTACCAAGGGTGCTGACTGTCTTGAGTACGTGTGTGGATGTGTGTGTTTGCTGTCAGATTTTTCCTCCACCCAGTCAAATCAAATAAATAACAGAGCCTATAATGGCCAATGTTTTAGCAGTGAATGCTTTAGCTGTTGTGCTAGTCCTCTACAACATGAAGTCCTGGTAAATACCATAGTACTCTGCAGGTGCACATGCAGAGTTATTCATTTTGTTCTCATCCTCGGATGTGTTCGGTTGCATAGCGGTCTCTTTCCGAACAGACACTCTGACAGAACGATGACTGGCTGTTCTTTTAAAGAGGACATTGTTACTTTCAGTGGTGCACAGTCTTCACTGTGTCTGTAGTTTCGGGAGTGAAGTGAGCTCATTCATAGAATAGCATGAGAAGGGAGGAGTTTGAATTTCCATCTAATGAATAGAGAAAGAAGTGAAGGGGTTGCTGAAAAGCAGTATTTCAATACTAGCTGTGAACAAAAAACTAGCTTCCTTGTGCAGCTGTTAAAATGCATTTTCTCTAAAAGTTAGACTGTCAAAAGACTCAATGTTATTACCTACACAAATAGACTGTTTAAAGACTCAATGTTATTACCTATACAAATAGACTGATAAAAGACTCAATGTTATTACCTATACACATAGACTGTCAAAAGACTCAATGTTATTACCTATACACATAGACTGACAAAAGACTCAATGTTATTACCTTTACACATAGACTGACATAAGACTCAATGTTATTACCTATACACATAGACTGACATAAGACTCAATGTTATTATCTATACAAATAGACTGACAAAAGACTCAATGTTATTACCTATACACATAGACTGACAAAAGACTCAATTTTATTACCTATACACATAGACTGACATAAGACTCAATGTTATTACCTATACACATAGACTGACAAAAGACTCAATGTTATTACCTATACAAATAGACTGACAAAAGACTCAATGTTATTACCTATACACATAGACTGACATAAGACTCAATGTTATTACCTATACA